>RJWK010012075.1:0-40965 GCA_004363435.1 Platanista minor
GGGAAGGTGGCGGAGGGCAGACATGTCGGGTGTCGGGGTTGTGTCGCGGCTACTGCGCGCCCGGCGCCTAGCGCTGACCTGGGCGGTGAGTTGGCCCTGCGGGTGGGGCAGGGCGGACGCTGGGTCCCGCGACCCCGACCCCGAGGTGGGACGGGCTGGGGAGGGCCCGCCGGCCTCTGTCCCAGCCGGGCGGGCTGCGGCGCGGTGAAGGTCACGACGCTGCGGGCCGCCCGGGACCCCTCCCCTCCCAGGGCCCGGTCAGGAGCCCGGGGCGACGGCCGAGGCAGCCCGCTCAGCTCCGGGCGCGCGCTCCAGGACGCGGCCGCCCAAGGTCACACGGCGGGACGGGCCCGGGGCGGCCTGATCGCGGTGGACCCCGGCGGGTGGGATCCGAGCGGAGCCCCGGCACTAGGCTCGGCCTTGCTTCTGGGGGTTGTGCGGTGGCCCCTAAGCACTGACCGCAAAGCCACTGGGGCGGACGCGGGGCGGGTGTCTTCCTGGGCGTTCCCTGCGGAGTCCTGCTAGCCCCACTCGGGTCGGTCCGGGATGTGCTTTCCCGAGGCCTGGCTGCTGGACCGTGTCCCCTGCACTCCTGGCGGTGAGGCCTTCAGAGTCGATTTTTGGGGGGTTTATTGAAGCACTGAATTTAGAGGGTTTAGTTACTTGGTTCTTTACATGAACTCCTCGAACCTCCTAGTTAGTAATTTAATTACAGAGGTCCCAGTGGGAACCAAGGCTTTCAACGATGTTGACTTGATTTATGCCTGTAATTATACCCACAATTTTCTTCTTTTCAAAATACAGGAATTAAAAGTTAATGTTAAATGTGAGGCGGTTTAGTCGGACAACCTACCAACACCAGAAAGCATTTTAAATGCTTCATGTGTTGCTGGTTCTTACTGAGCAGAGGTTCCCCCAGCCCCCAAATCTTGGGCTCTAAGACACAGTTGTAGCAGGGGGGTCCACAAGCAGGAAATGAAGTCCATGGTCAGTGCGGTAGTTTTAGTCAACGAAGCTTGAGCAGACTTCTGAGTGGGCCCTTATCGTTAGGTGAGATGACAGATTTGGTATGTGGTGGTGACTGGGAAGAGCTGACACGTCTGTCTTCAGACCAGGCAGGAGCCGGGAGTTCCTTATTCCATCCTGCAGACACTCTTCCCCTACCACTCGCCCTTTGCCATTTTATGAAAGTATTGCTGTTCTTTACACAAGCTGGGCTGGAAGGAATTCAGCTGTGAGCTTTTATCTGAAAGTAAGAGTAAAGTTCGGCACACCACAAGTTGCAGCATAAACCTCACCTTTCCTATTGGCTTGACTGGAAGTGATCTCTTGGTTGAACCCGCTGTTGGCTGCCACCACTGTGCTCCACTGTCTCCTTGAATCTTCACCACGGTCCCATTTTCAGGTGGTTGTGAACATGATGGCAAGGTAGAGTTAGCAAAGTTGAACCACAGGTTAGGTCTACCGAAGATGGTCTTGGGTTTCTAAAGGTGGTTATTCTGATGTAGATAGCTTTGGAAATTATTTCCGTCTGTGGAAATTAATCTGTGCACAAGCTGTGTATTGGAGTTTCAGATTGGCAAGAACAAAAGCATCAAATTAGCAGAACAAAAAAAGAAAGGGTGATCTTCATGATCTCCAGCCGAGGAATGTTCATAAAGCGTCCTTGATGAGGATAATTTGGATAAAGTCCGCAGAATTTTTCTTTATCTTATTTTGTTCAATTCTGTGGTGTTTCCAAGTCATGTTTACAGCTGCTTTCAGGTTACAAAATCATCAAGCCCACTTTGCCTGTTTCCATTTCTGCTGTCCCAGGTGCACTGACGGAATTTACCAGCTGCTCCAAAGTATTGTTAGTTAAATGGAAAGGGAAAGTAAAACCGAGAACTTTAAATAGTTGCTTAACTTCTCACTTCAGATGAGATTTTTCAATTTTCAACAAGATATTGTTCTAGAATAAGTTAGCTTCTTCTCTTTGAATGTATCGTTCTGAGTATGTTTTAATGGTGTAGCTAGATTTACGTTATTTAGGCCACTGTAGTAACGTTTTGTTTCTTGGGATAATCACAATGCCACTGGTTTTCAGTTCTGCATTCTGTGTCGTGTTTTTCCTGGTTCACTTGAAAAGTTGTGGCTCAGTTTTGGCATACAACCTGGATATTCATCTTAGTTTGGAGTCTCAGAGATTTTTCCCAAGGGTCCCTAGATGGTGGGGACAGTACAGGATCTGCAGCCAGCCAGGCAGACCCAGTCCAGAGCTCCTGCATCCTGGAGAGACTCGGTTTCTCTGTGGGGTTAATGAGGTGAAAGCTTTGTGTGGCGCCCCTCTGTGCCAGGCCCACAGCTCACAGCCTGCCCTTGGTAGTCATGTGAATGGTATTTTAAACATCCCTGTTTTAAAAACCTTTAAATTTTTAGTGAAAATAATTACACATAGTTGGAAAAAAAAGTACAGAAGCCCTTATAAGTGTAAAGGGATAAGACCACCTCCCTGCCCAGACCTTTTCCCCAGTGGAATCCATTTTGAAGTGTTCTTGGTATTGGCCCCTGCCCTTGTCCTCCATTTCTCTAGGTGATATGCAGGTGCGCTTTTGTCCAGTTTAGACACTGGTTCTCGCTGGTAGGCGAGATTTAGTTCACTTAAAGCACCCTACTGCCCACGTCCTCAGCTCTCCCAATATAATCATGCAAGCACTTCAGATCCTTTATTGTCCACTTTCCCAATTGTGTAACTTGTGCTTACAAATGGGTTTCTTGTTCATGATTCACAGGTGTATTTTGTTAGATGAGGACAGCCCCCAGCACCACTTTGCTGGATGGAGGGCATCAGTATCTCTACCCTTCTCACTTTTTCTCTCCTTTCCCTCCTAATTCAGTCACTTGTACTTTTATGCTATTAAGAGCTCTATGTTCTTTTAATTCCACCTTCAGTAGATTTCTGCATTCTTTTTCGTTACCCTCTTGGGAAATGTTTGATAATTTCTCTTCAAAAAACATTAGATTAATAAGTGACATAATACAAGTTTTATCTAAAGACAGAAATTGGATTAAAATTGGACTCTCCAAATTCTAAAATCACTCCCCAAATTGGATTTAGATACAAAAAATAATGTTACTATTTTCCACAGAGAGATAATATGATAATTTGTTAAAGATTTCATTATGGTAGCTACTGCTTTTTAAGCTAACCGTGTGCGTGTGGGGTGTGTGTGTGTGTGTGTGTGTGTGTGAACATCCTAGAAAGAAGAAATAAATAGGGAATCTCATGGTTTCTATTTTAATTTTAATTTGGGATCACAAAATGTACTGTTCTTATTGGTGCTGTTAGCTGTATTTATATTCTTCTTATTTTTTTTTTTTGCGGTACGCAGGCCTCTCACTGTCACGGCCTCTCCCGTTGCGGAGCACAGGCTCCGGACGCGCAGGCTCAGCGACCATGGCTCACGGGCCCAGCCGCTCCGCGGCATGTGGGATCCTCCCAGACCGGGGCACGAACCCGTGTCCCCTGCATCGGCAGGCGGACTCTCAACCACGGTGCCACCGGGGAAGCCCTATATTATTGTTTATGAAATTTTCAAGAACGTTTGTGTTAGAATTCTTTCAGTGACTTAGTTTTTTGTTAAAATATGATTTTACCAATTAAAAATTATAATACAGCTGAAAAATACTTGTTTTTTTAGTTCATACCTGAAAGAGTGGTTTTGTCAATAAAAACAAACGTACTTAACATTGCAAATGGAGAATTCAAGTGTATGACTCTTATCTGTTCAGATCTACTTAAAAACCCAGGAAACTACTTTTTAATTGGAGCTATTAAAGGAAACTCAATGTTTGTGTCAGCTACCACTCAGTCTCAGAGTTAGAGGGAGCCATCTCTGACCCTCCTCACAAGTAGTCGGTCAGGTCATCCAGCTCCGGCCTGAGTCCCTCACTTATAGGGAAGTCTGTCCAGTTTCAAACAGCTCAGTTGGAGTTCATTTTGTATTTGGTAATTCTCCTCCCTGTAATCCCCACTTGTTTGTCCCATAGCGTAATTTCTTTTCCCCACAGAATTGAAACATCTCTTCCAGTTGCAGAATATTTGAAGGCATCCCTTCTGTCATCGTTGAATGTACTTATTTCCCAAAACTGTTCTTCAAGATATTTCTAAGACTGTTTTATCAGTGGTCTAGTAAAATGCAGTCAGCAGAATGGGAAAACTTATTCCCTAGATTGCTGACCATTGCTAGCTTATGGAGAAGGTTACCTCTCATGCTGGGCTGTGATTTCATTAATACCATTTTCTTGGGTAAATGCTTATAGGATGGGACTTTTGAGCTGAGACTTGTAGTTGTAGAGGTTGGCCAGGGACAGGTGTCCTAGCAGAGGGGACAGCACGTGGAGCATGACAGATAAAGGGGTGTGGCTGAGCCTAGTGCAGGTGTGGAGAGTGGTGAAGCAAGACCAGGGGCCTCTTTGGGCCTGAATCTTCTCGTTTTCAGGGAAGGGAGGTCACCACACCCAGTGACAGCCTGCTCTGGAGCATCCACTCCCGCGCACTGCCTGGCGCCTCTTCCCGTGAACCGCAGAACCTCATAGGGGAGCTCCAGTATGAAGAGGGCTGGGATGGATCCTGGAAAAGCACTTCATTCTTTGCATAACTGCCACTTAGGCAACACAGATGTCTTCTCCATTCTCCACTAAGTATCATAAATTAAGAAATTAATATGAAAGTATGTCTTTTGTCATTTCCTGAGTCAGTGTCCTGTCTGGAAACAAACTTCACCTAGAAGGGCCTTTGCTGGAGTGCCAATTCCTCGCGTCCTGGGCCTGCCCTGGGTCCTTAGCCCTTGCCTTACCCTTCAGGGTTAAGTGGCGGGTTCCAGGTAAGGCTTCTGGGTGAAAGGGAGCACCAGCGGGCTTCCCTGATGGCACAGTGGTTAAGAGTCCGCCTGCCAATACAGGGAACATGGGTTCGATCCCTGGTCTGGGAAGAGCCCACATGCCGTGGAACAACTAAGCCTGTGCACCACAACTATTGAGCCTGCACCGTAGAGCCCGTGAGCCGCAACTACTGAAGCCCACGTGTCACAACTGCTGAAGCCTGCACGCTTAGAGCCCTCTTAGGGGTAGATTTGCTCCACAGCAAGAGAGGCCACCACAGTGAGAAGCCCGCGCACCGCAAGCCTGCGCGCAGCAACGCAGCCAAAAATAAATTAATTAATTAAAAAAAAAAAGGGAGCACCTGGGTACATAGGAAGGTTGTCGGCTTAGAAGGGAAGTTTTAATTACAAGTCCCCTGTTGCCTGAAGACACTTAGTGCTCCATCTGTGTTTCAGCAGCGGCCAGCAGCATTGCAGACAGGAGCCCGCAGTTTTCACTTCACCGTTGATGGCAGTAAGAGGTCGTCCGCTAAAGTTTCAGATGCAGTAAGTTCATGACTTTGTTATAAGTGATTTTTTTTTTTGACTTAATGGAGTAGGGTTCTATACCAGTTTTTAATGTATTTGAGTACCACAGGTTTTACTTAAAAATTTTTCATTCTAATGCATGCTCATTATTTTTAGTGCAATAATAATTATAGTACAAATGTAAGCATAGATATTAACATTTTTTTGTTTGTAGTTCTTGCATATCTATAAGCCAGATTAAACTTTAAGTTAAAAAATGAAATACAGGGCTTCCCTGGTGGCGCAGTGGTTGAGAGTCCGCCTGCCGATGCAGGGGACATGGGTTCGTGCCCCGGTCCGGGAAGATCCCACATGCCGCAGAGCGGCTGGGCCCGTGAGCCATGGCCACTGAGCCTGCGCGTCCGGAGCCTGTGCTCCGCAATGGGAGAGGCCACAACAGTGAGAGGCTGGCGTACGGCAAAAAAAAAAAAAAAAAAAGAAATACAGATGTCAGATGAACAGTATTTACTGGAATGGATGGTGAAAGACACCCTCCTCAGCTGAGGACTGTGTAGCAACTTGGGCTCTTTTGTGTTTACGAGGCCCTTCTGCTCTCTGTTGAAGAAACTGAAATTTGCTTCTAAGTTTCTATCTCATAAGCTCACAGTAGTTACTGAATGCTTGTTGGCACTTTCTCAGTCGTAAATACAATATGGACCTGGAATAGACTTGTGTCCTTGGTTCCTGGGTGGTCGCTCAGGTGAGTGGACTGTTCCTTATCTAAATGAAACAACACTGCAGTGTTTTCATGAGAAGTTTCAAATCATGATCTATACTACATTGTAAGCTTAGATTTGTATATGTATATGGGTATAAATGTAAAAAGAGAAGAAAAGTAAAAATGATAATTGCAAAGAAAAACCGTAGTTAGAACTGGTCCTGTGATTTGTGATGTTGCTTTCCTCTGCATCTGTGGTCCCCTACTTTGAGTTTTCAGCCTTTCAACTAATGGTGGGTGCCCTAGCTCCATGGGATAGGTGCTCTGCTATTGATGAGAGCTGTTTGCCATCCCCTTTCAGTTCGAGGGTGAGCCCACCACGTCTGCTGTGACTACTGCATTGTACCTGGTGTGCAGTCCCAGCACAGGATGGAGGCCCTCTGGGCGTGGCAATGACTCTCTTTCACTGTAACCACAGCCTCAGTGTCTGACCTAGTTGAACCAGTGATTGACGGGGGGATTTTTCTTTTCCAGATTTCTACACAGTACCCAGTAGTGGATCATGAATTCGACGCAGTGGTGGTCGGCGCCGGAGGGGCAGGCCTGCGAGCTGCGTTCGGCCTTTCTGAAGCAGGGTTTAACACGGCCTGCGTCACAAAGCTCTTTCCCACCAGGTCACACACTGTTGCGGCCCAGGTATGAGAAAGGGCTCGCTCCGTCCTTTTGGTGCTTGCGAGGCACCGCACAGCCCCGCGCTCCACCACGGCAGCCCCCGCCGCGGGCCGCCCTCCACTGGGTTCCCTCTGCCCGCCCTGCCCCCGCCCCACTGCCCGGAGCCTTGTTGCCACTGCTGTTTCTGCTCCGGTCATGCCCCTCATGCCCGCCTCCATCATGGTGTGACCTCCTTCACTGCACTCGCCCAGTGTGAACAAGTTTGTCGTGGGCTCGCTCTGAACCTGCTGGAACCTCAGGGCAGACCTCGCGTGGTGGTGACGAGCTCTGATGATGGTGTGAAGCTGCAGCACACGAAACAATGGCCTTTAATGCTCTGAATTTAGGGAAGAAGAAAAAGTAAGGTGGAAAATTAAGTGACTTTATTATTTTGTTTTTTTCACTCTAGGCACACTGTAGGTAGTGCCCAGCTGGTATGCAGGTAGTATTCTACAATCACATCTGACCGTCTTTTCTGGTATTTGAACACATTTCCTCATGGAGACAACAGAGGATGTGGTGATTTTCTACGAAGCAATAAGAGCTCCCATCATCATTACATCTGGAATAGCTATATTCAGGGTCCAGCCACATGCTTTATGCACTAAGCTGCCTAGATGTTTTGTCCGAAAGCTATGCTTTTTAAACTGAAGAATAAGTAATAAATATCCTTGGATAATTCATTGTTTAAAAGCAAGAATAGATATAAGCAGATAATTTTGAACGGTATTACAAAAAGTACAGTTTTCAGGTGTTGCAATAGAAAGATAATAAAAAGAATGAGAAGAGGGCAGCTCAACTTGAGTGCTGGTTCTTGAGGAAAGGAGGGTTAATTGGGGCAGGCTGACAGCGTTTCTGCGTGCGCTGGGCCACGTGTTTCTATCATTTATTTATTTATTGAGGTATTATTTTTTACTTACTAGGTTAGCAAAACTCCCAAGTTTGACACAACTGTTGGCAAGGCTGTGGGGAAACATTTGTTTACATTGCTGGCGAGGATATACGTTCATATAAGCCCTTCGGAAGGCAGTTTCGTTTTTGCGTTATTTTAAACCAGCTTTCTACGTTCTGCTGCTCTGTCACTTAACATTTTTTGTCAGGATTGTGTTTGTGTTTATGACTGGAGGGGATGGAGGAGGGAGGAAGGAGGGAACGTGGTGACTCGTGGTGTGTGTCTGTCCAAGGTTCCTTGCTCTGTGCTAGTGACTCATTTAGTGGTAGCCAAACAAAACATGGGAAACTGAGGCACAGCAGCAACAACTGGAGAAGAAATTCCAATGAGAGTGCTGACTCAAAAGTTATGACTGAACAATAATTGGGAGAAAGGGAAGTTAGAGAACGTGCCTTGTGGGAAAGATTATCTGAAGAGATGTGCAGTTTTAATTTGGGGGGCTGGATGGGTGTTAATGTTTGTCCCTGTACTGCGATTTCTGTGACTGAGGGGCAGGCTCGGTGGGCGCGCGGTGGGGGGGCGGGGGGGGCTGGGGCTCTGAGCCCTCGGCAGGAGGCGCTTCTGCCTTTAACGCGTGCATTCCAGTACCATTGGGAACGTTTGTCACGAAGCTATTAGATTTGAACCCCTTTTACGTGCCGAGCTTGGTAAGGAAGAAGCCTCATCTGAGGACCCTCGGCCTACCCTCCAGGTGACGCCCCAAGGGGTTGGGCTCCGTGTCCCTCTCAGGGGTGAGGCGCCTGAGGCTGGGGGATTCCATAACTGGGCCCTGTCTCTAGGTTGCAGGGGGAGGAGATGCACTTCAGAGTCTGCCGGACGGTGAGATCCCTCACTGACCCTCTCCCACGAGTAGCTGGCTTTTTCCGAGTCTGCTTCTGGGCAGGAGGCAGTGGAGGGGTGAGCCTGCTGTGGCTCACGGGGCTGCTGGTGTTTCAGGGAGGGATCAACGCCGCCCTGGGGAACATGGAGGAGGACAACTGGAGGTGGCACTTCTACGACACTGTGAAGGGCTCCGACTGGCTGGGGGACCAGGATGCCATCCACTACATGACGGAGCAGGCCCCGGCCTCCGTGGTGGAGGTAACGTGCTTGCCGGCTGTCTGATGCAGGAGGGCTTGTGGTGGGAGTGGTCAGCCGGCGGGGTGGCAGCGAGCTGCTCTAACGGGAACGCTCCTCTCTCCTGCTGCTGAGCCCTCTGTAGAATGTGTTTGTTCTGGGCTCACAGATTTGTGTTGAGGTCCTAGTGAGAGTTAGCCATGAGCGTCTTGATCCTGTTACGGTACTAGGTGTTTTTCTGTTTCTCAGCTGGAGAATTACGGCATGCCGTTTAGCAGAACTGAAGATGGAAAGATCTACCAGCGTGCCTTTGGTGGACAGAGCCTCAAGTTTGGGAAAGGCGGGCAGGCCCATCGGTGCTGCTGCGTGGCCGATCGTACTGGCCACTCGCTGCTGCACACTTTGTATGGAAGGGTGAGGTGCCCTGGGTGCACAGGGTGGTGGGACGCGGCCAGGCCAGGTCTGTGGTGACGGG
Source organism: Platanista minor (assembly GCA_004363435.1). Taxonomy (NCBI): domain Eukaryota; kingdom Metazoa; phylum Chordata; class Mammalia; order Artiodactyla; family Platanistidae; genus Platanista; species Platanista minor. Next base: position 9,282 of record RJWK010012075.1, read on the forward strand.
GGAGCAGGCCACCCCGGGGACAGGTCAGCGTGTCAGCCTGTCCGCCCAGGGATCACTTTTTGAGCAGCGGAGTAACTTGATAGTTGTTCATTTGAAAGTATCTGTTTTAAAAAATTAAATTGATAATCATTACAAACGTGCTGAGCGTTTTGTTTTACTTGGACTAAGTGGCCATATGGCAGCAGACGCTGTGCAGTACACCCTGGTCTAAGTCGGGACCCCTTGGTCCACAGGCGCAGCTCTCGCAGCAGCTCTGAGGGAGGTTAGTGTTGCCTCTCTGGCGCCTCTCGGGGTTGCGTAGAGCTGAGAGATGTGTCCCACCTACGGCATCCTCTTCTGAGGCGCGTTGTTTGTACGGCTGAGTTGTCACACGATGCATCAGCACTGTCATCCATGGGTTGAAGTCTGTGGCTCCTTTTCCAACCCAGAGTTCCGCTAGGGTCCGCCGGATCCTTGTGCCCCATGGCAGATCAAGGTCTCTAATCTGTTAGCTTTAACAGTGCAATTGCAAATTCAGGATCCCTTTGTTTGGTGGTTTTTCTTTCTTTTTCAGTCTCTGCGATATGATACCAGCTATTTTGTGGAGTATTTTGCCTTGGATCTCCTGATGGAGAGCGGGGAGTGTCGAGGCGTTATTGCTCTGTGCATAGAAGACGGGTCCATCCACCGCATCAGAGCAAAGAACACTGTTGTAGCTACTGGGTAAGAGTCTGGTTATTCGTGTTCAACTTCTCTGCAGGCAAGCTGAATTTATTTATTCTAATGAGAATAGGGGTGTTGTGGAGTGATGGCTGAGGCACAGGCTGTGACTTCACCGGGCGAGGGGTAGCTTTGTGGGCCTGAGGGGCGACACCAGCACCTGCCTCACGGTGGCAGGAAAGTGTCAGCAGTTCATAGCTGGGGGGACCCTCGAGGAGGCTGAGGCCTGGAGAGTCTGCTGCTGTCGGGAATAGCGGCTCCTTTGCTTTGAGGGCTGCGGTGTTTATGCTGATGTCCGGGGTAGAAGGGTGCTGCTTGTTCACACGAGCAAAATAAGTAAATTCCGTCTCTCATACTGTCAGTCTGTCGTCGTAACCGCTTGCAGACGTGCGTCCATACGTGTTTTTAGGTTTTATTACAGGGAAATCAGTTACATAGCACAGAAGGCCCTAAGGTACAAGTGAGAGTGCTTTCTCTGCCCCCCAGGCTACCGTCCCAGTTGCCCAGAGCAGCGTGTGCACGTGCACCCACAGAGGTGCTGCCTGGGCTGCTTGGTCCACTCCAGTCCGTTAGAAAGGAGGTCCTGATGGGACGCTTGTGCAGTCACCTCTCTGCCGGCCTGTCTGTTTTCCAGAGGCTACGGGCGCACCTACTTCAGCTGCACATCCGCCCACACCAGCACCGGGGACGGCACTGCCATGATCACCAGGGCAGGCCTTCCCTGCCAGGACCTGGAGTTTGTTCAGTTCCACCCCACAGGTAGGATGGCATCAGGCTCTTTGTGCCTTTCAGGTGCTCGGTACCTGTGGGAAGGCTCCTCTGCAGTTACGTGCACTTGCTTTCTCATATCTCACATCCTAACTCGTGACTTCCCCGAGGAGATTCTTCCCTATGTCCCCAAAGGCAGCGGAGGCCAGCGTCTTACTTCCACACCTTGTCTCGGCACACTTAGCCAGACGTGAAGCAGTGATTGTTCGGGGTCCCTTTCCTCGACTAGAGTGTCACCTCCCCCCGGGAGGCAGGGGCAGGTCTGTCTCATTTACCGCCGTCTTCGCAGCGCCCAGCACATGGTAGGGCCTCAGTCAGTAGAGCCAGAGGGAATGCATTTGAGTGGAGAAGTGGCACAGACAGATGGCAGGCTGCCACGGTGACAGAGCACGGCAGGCGGGGCCCTGAGATGTCCACAAGTGAGGGTGATGAGTGCATGAATGTGGGAGGGGGCCTGGGAGGGGAGTTGGTGAATCCCATCCTGAACTTTGTTTCTGGGTTGTTTACTGATCTGTCAGCTGAGGAGCTGCCACTGTACTAAAGAACAGGCCCTGTTTTTTCTCTTTGCTCTGTCAGTATGTTCTTTCTGACCCTGGCAGGGATGAGTAGTGAAAAAAGTATTAGACGGTAGTCTCACTGCTATTTTTAACCAGTAAAGTGTCTGAGACTTCTGAATCCCCTCTATAGTTAGGGCTCCATTTCTTTTGCTTCCTTTCCAACGTATGAGAAATAAACCACCAGAAGACATGGCCACTGAAACTAGGAAAACTGAAAGATGAGATGCAGGAATTTGCATCTTGTTTTCAAGGCAAGGTAACCTTTTGTTGCACTAATAAACGCGATAGCCTTCAAACCACGCTGATGGACATGTACCACCCAGGGCTGGGCATCCTTGTCCTCGTTACATAGAGGGACAGTTGAGATCAGGGCGCAGCTCCCCCTCCCTGTTGCCACATTTGGATCTGGGCTCTGCATCTCCCAGCATCATATTGGTGGGCTTATCTCGGAAGAGGGGGACCATCCCACAGGGTTGTGGTGAGACTTAAGAGTTGTACACAGCGGGTGCAACCTAAGTATCGGCTGTAGTGATCATTGCTGTGTTGTTGTTTGGTTACTTGATGTGCCGGATTTCCAAGCTGGTTTCTGTACCTGTAGGATCCAACACAATTTCATGGTGCAAAAGGACATTCAGCAATTAAAACCTGATAAGGTTTTAGTAACAATTAAAACCAGGATACTTAACATAAACTTTGTCATGTTGAGAGTTTAAAGCGCAGTTGTAATCTGAGTATTGAGCAGAGCTGCGTCGTCCACGCAGCCGACCTTTCTCCTCTGCAGCTTGATCATTGCTTTTTTTCATACCGCGGCATCGTGCTGTGCCTTAACTTTTCCTCTCTTACGCTCGTGAGTGTGGTGCTCTTTGCACACCCTTTCTGTCTCCTCCCAAAGTATCTTGGGAAAAACATTTGCATTTGAGATGTAGGCCCAGCGGTCCTTAGGTTATACATGTTGAATCGGTTCGTTGTTTGCAGGCATATACGGTGCTGGCTGTCTCATCACGGAAGGGTGCCGTGGAGAGGGAGGCATCCTTGTCAACAGTCAAGGCGAGAGGTTCATGGAGCGCTACGCTCCTGTCGCAAAGGACCTGGCGTCCAGGGACGTCGTATCCCGCTCCATGACCCTGGAGATCCGTGAAGGAAGGTCTGTGTGCGTGTCCCCAGAGGGGTGTGAGCATGTCTGCACGCCCCACCCCTCTGGTGGCTGTGATTTGTGTCTGCATTTCGGCACGGGCTGGGGGGCTTCTGTCTGAATGTCAGCACCCCGCCCACCCCGGAGGCCTGTGTGCTGTTACCTCTGACTGTTGTCTGTCAGTTTAGGGTCTCTGCATTTGAGAAGTTTAGCCAGTTAGCTGTTAAGTCCACCTCAGATGGTTTGTGTGTGTGACAGAGCAGACAGTGTGGAGGAGAGGACACACCCCTGTCCTGAAGTTGGTGTGCGAGCTTCAGCTGGTGAGCTGTTTGAGCTCCCGGGTGCTGGGGCCCTCAGGGTGGGTGGGTTGTTTGTTCTTCAGGGAAGCAGCGTGAGGCCTCAGTGCCGGACTTGGTGCCCGCTGTGGGGACACTGGTTAAGTATCTGGGAGTGAGGCGTCACGTTTGCACACAAGAAATGAGAAGTCGGGTGGTTCTTTGGAGCATCTGGCATGAAAGACCCCTGTAATGCATTCACCAAGGAGAATGTGGCAAATTGTCACCTCCCGACCCCCAGGTGGGAGCCCGGGGAGGGCAGGGCTTCCGTCGTGTTCGTGGCTGCCTCCCAGCCCCTGGTGTCTGCCCTGGCACATGGCGGGTGCTGAGAAGAGATGCCATGAAAAGGTGGCCTTAATGAAGGGAACATTTTCTCCAGGACCAAAGCATGTGGAACCTCGTGTGCTGCAAGGGTTTTGTGACCTCACGGTTTCTGGATTGCTGTTCTCGATCTTACGGCACGATGTCCTTTTTCACCAGAGGCTGTGGCCCTGAGAAGGATCACGTGTACCTGCAGCTGCACCACCTGCCCCCTGAGCAGCTGGCTGTGCGCCTGCCTGGCATCTCGGAGACAGCCATGATCTTCGCGGGTGTGGACGTCACCAAGGAGCCGATCCCCGTGCTTCCCACCGTGCACTATAACATGGGCGGCATCCCCACCAACTACAAGGGGCAGGTGATGGAGCTGAGCCCGTGCCACAGCAGGCCCCTTGCATAGGGCCTCCCTCCGAAGTCCTGGGCAGGCTGGTAGGCAGGGCAGGGGCTTTGGCTTGACTCCGGTGTCTGCGTTCATGCCTCAAGTAACCGCTGATAATTGATTCATCCCTTCTTAGTAAACAGTCACAGACATGAGGTTATTTGCAGTTTTTCCTACATGGTTGAATGATACAAAGTGTAACTTGTGTGTTCTTTACAGTTAATACCTTTGGATGGTTTGCGGCTCACAGAGAGCTTTTTAGTCACCTGATTTTAGTCCTCCTCGGGCAGGTGGGTGGAACTGTTGTAAGAGTCTGACTTACGACTCCAGTCCCCCACCTCCCCGTTTAAGGCCCTCCGCCCGCCATGCTCCGCTGCTTTGAGCCTGCCGTCGGAGCGGGTGTGCAGGGGCACGTCAGGAAGTGGGTGAGGTGCTGCTGGGTGGGAGGAGTGGGACTGGGGTCCTTTGACCTCGGCACGGGGGCCAGGGAAGGAGGCTGCGCAGTGTCTGCGGGGGTTCCCTGTAGGTGGTGTAGGTCCAGTTTTTACCTTGTCTCCTTTTTCCGACCCCCCGCTGTAGGGAACGGGGGCTGAGCAGGCCATGCTCCGTAATCTCAGCCTTCTTCCCCAGGTTCTGAAGCACGTGGACGGCCAGGATCAGGTCGTGCCCGGCCTGTATGCGTGTGGGGAGGCCGCCTGCGCCTCGGTGCACGGTGCCAACCGACTGGGGGCAAACTCGCTCCTGGACCTGGTCGTCTTCGGCCGGGCGTGCGCCCTGAGCATCGCGGAGTCCTGCAGACCCGGTACGTGCTCCTTCCAGTAGTCTGGCTGTTTCAGGACGCTTTGCGTCGCGGTCGAATAGCGGGGGTCTGGTTTTCTCTCCCTGGAAGTGAGGAAACAAAGTCAGAGATCCCTATGGTGAGAGGCCGGAGGCCAGACACACAGGGTAGGTGGGGCAGTTAGAAGATTAACTTTAGTCAGGTTTCTTTGCAGTCATTATGTTCTCAGGAAAATCACTATTGGGAAAGTGCTGTTTAATAGGGCTTTATCACATACTACTTGTCTGGTATGAATTATCTCCAAGGAAGTGTTTTAAGTGGCTGGTATAAATGAATGTATACTTTTTTGGTACTTAGAGAAAATTAATAAAATACTAAAAACAAACTATAACTAAATCTGTTAAGGGAGAAAGGGAGGGGTTAATGCAAACAGAACAGAAGACTCTGGGTCACAGCTCCCCCCAGTGAGAGGGTGGATTTCCATCAGCGATTTTCTTTTGTGGTAACTTAAAAGCACTTGCCGAGGAAAAGGTACATGTGCTAGTCTCACAACAACTCTAGTGCTCATTTTGCTATAGCCAGAGCCCAGTAGCAATCTCTCAGAGCAAAGCAGAAAATTTGAGGTTCCTTTTCTTTGACAGTGAAAAAAAGGAAGTCTTTTGAGAGTACTTTTCTATCTGAAGGATCGATGCACGCGTTTAAAACCTTTGGAACTCGGCATTAAAAAGGAACAGACCGTCCACACATGCGCAGCACGGGTGGATCTTTGTCAGGCTGTGTGATCCAGATGCAAGAGGCCACATATGTGTGATTTTTTTGTGTGTGGCATCTGGAGAAGGGAAGCTGGGGCAGGAGACGGTGGGTGGTCACCAGGGCCTGGGTCCACTTGTGGTGGGGCCGACGCATCTCTGCTTGTCAAAACCAGCAAACTGCACTAAAAGTGGTATCACACCTTTGTTATGCTTTAGTTTTTAAAGACAAAAGGAGAGGAAAAGTGTTTGCCCCACTACTTTCCCCAAAGTACGACTATTTTAAACGTTACAATGCTTAAATTCTATAGTCTGATCACGATAGTTAGAGGAGTCTGTGTGTGTGTTAAAATTTGTAGAATGGTGCACCTAAGGATAAAACTCCGTTTTACAGAATGATCGTTTTTTAGAGCATTAAAAACAAAAGCTTGCAAAATCGCCAGCCTAGAAGAGCTTGGGCAGGCCTCGCCTTGGAGAGAGAGTGGCTGTAGGCCTTTGTCTTGTGTATTTCACACCTGTGTGTGTTACCTTCTACAGAAAATACATTTTAAAACATGTCATCCCAAAACAGCTTAAACACCCTCAAAGCGTTTATCTTTTTAGAAAGGCACGGACAGAAGATCTTGAGGTTTATGTAAGAGGGTGCAAGGCTAGGGTCAGCAGGAGGCTGTTAAATACCTCCAGCCGGGCACCCCCACAAGGTCTGAGAACCAGAACGGGGTTGGGCCGAATGAGAACGGCTGTGGAGGATGAAGTTTTTTCCTTCACAGAGTAGCAGTGCAAGGTTTGTTTGCATAAATCTAATTTTTGACCTTAAGAGAGGGTTTCTGTTTTCTTCATTCAAAGGTTACTTATTGGACACCAACTTTTTGCCAGAAATTTTGTCTTTATGTTTACTCTTTGGCCCCAAGTCAATAGATGCTTCCTCAGGGATAGAGTGGTCCAGGTGGAATACTAGCTCAGGTTATGCATGCATTTTCCAAACTCCCTGAAAGGGTATAATAACACACATTTGGTGGGGTTTTTTGGTCTTTTTTGTAAAGGAGATAATGTTCCCTTGATTAAACCAAATGCTGGAGAAGAATCTGTCATGAATCTTGACAAATTGAGATTTGCCAACGGAAGCATAAGAACGTCGGAACTACGGCTGAACATGCAGAAGGTAGGAGCCTGGACACCCTCTGGATGAGCAGGCCAGCTGTGCTGGTAGCCCTGCGCTGGGGTTGCTGAGTCACGGAGGCGTCCTCAGGCCTGAGTAAGATAAAAGGGTGTGCTTTCCGCACTGAAGGCTGGAGAGGGCAGCCCAGGGCAGACACAGCAGCCCTGCAGCGTCAGGACTCCGTCTTCTCTCAAACGTGCTGGGTGTTTGGTGCAGCTTCCCTCCTCAGACCGTTTCTGGCCCTGGTCTTCTGTCCCAGCCTGAAGGAGGGGGGACGGTGGAAGGCCCGAGAGGCTCAGTTCCCAGCCGGGAGCTTCCCTAGCCCAGCACATCTCGTTGCCGAGGAATAATCCTATCATCACACCTACTTATGGCAACTCTGGGAAATGTCTTTAAACTGGGCCCATTGATGCCCCTGAATGAGATCAGGATGGGGAGTGTGGATGGCGTGTGGAAGCCATAGTCACCTGCATCGGCACGTCCGATGAAACAGTCTGTATTTCTGACGTGATAGTGGAGCATGGGAAATGAGGCCAGTCTAAGTTAATTTTATTTAATTTCAGTTTAAATATAGGTACACATGGTTAGTGGCTACTGTGTGAGGTAACACAGGTTTAGGTCAATTAAAAATACTAGTTGGGCTCCCCTGGTGGCGCAGCGGTTGAGAGTCCGCCTGCCAATGCAGGGGACACGGGTTCATGCCTCGGTCCGGGAAGATCCCACATGCCGTGGAGCGGCTGGGCCCGTGAGCCATGGCCGCTGTGCCTGCGCGTCCGGAGCCTGTGCTCCGCAACGGGAGAGGCCACAACGGTGAGAGGCCCGTGCACCGCAAAAAAAAAAAAATACTAGTTGACTACTCTAGATAAATAAAATACATAAGTAAATAAAACAGCTAAGAATCAATCAAGTTCTTTTAATACTGGGATTCTTGGTCCATGAATGAGACCTTTATCCACTTGAAATTATTTGTGAGAATTTCTGTGTGGGCACATTTTCTGGAAAGAAGCCTCTTGCTTTAGTTGCATCCTGAAAGGGTTCCATTGGGCCACCCACACAGACACCACCAAAAGGGAAAAGGTAAATATGGCTATTCTTATAGGACTGTGGTTCTGTGGTTCTGTCTTCAAACGAGACTGGGCTTCGGGGAGGCCTCATGGGATGGTAGGGATGGGGTGGGAGTGAAGGAACAGAAGCATGGAGAAAGGGCATCTAAAGGTACAAGTCTCTAGATGAAAATAAGCCCTGGGGATATAACGCACAGCATGGTAACGATAGTTAATGTTAACTGTATTGTACATTTGGAAGTTGCTTAAAGAGTAGGTTTTTTAAGTTCTCACAAACAAAGAAACTTCATTTTAAAATTCAGAGTAATAAACTCACAGTCTGAATTTTCTAGTTTTTCTATTTACATAAATATTTTACAAAAAATGAAATGCATAAGAAAAAAAACCTAAAGGTTTAACAGTTCTTGGTGTGGCTTTTGCACATGGATTAAAAGCTTACAAATATTTTGTATTACAGTCGATGCAAAGTCATGCCGCAGTGTTCCGTGTGGGAAGCGTGTTACGGGAAGGCTGTGAGAAGATCAGCAAGCTCTATGGAGATCTAAAGCATCTGAAGACGTTTGACAGGGGTGAGTGGTTCCTCGGGCCCCTGCGTACGGTTGTTGCTGGATGTCTGCAGGGCAGGCTGCTTCTGGGCACAGCCTGACCCATTTAGCGCTGACGTAACTCGTCCTTGGTGAGTGGACACTGGCTGGATCTTGTTGTCTTTAACGGTTGCCTTGTGTGCCCAGGAATGGTCTGGAACACTGACCTGGTGGAGACCCTGGAGCTGCAGAACCTGATGCTTTGTGCCCTGCAGACCATTTATGGAGCAGAGGCCCGGAAGGAGTCTCGCGGCGCTCATGCCAGGGAGGATTTCAAGGTGCACCTTCATGTTCAACCCCCCCACCCCGAACCCCCCCCACCATCACTGCCAGCACCCTTGCACTGCTGTCCTCCCCGCTGTGTCGCTCAGCCCTGAGCCTGCACTCTCTGCATTCACTTCTCTGCGCTTCCTCTGCATTTCCCACAAGTCAGTTGAGAAGAATAAGCTTTTTCTCTTCTGATAACCTTCGTGCCTTTGTTCTCACCGAGTTCAGTACTAGTTTGACCTTTTTCTGGCTTTGGATCAGTATCTGCTGCTGCATCTCTCAGCCTCATTAGGGCAAAGGTTAGTGTGCAGCAGGTTCTATTGCCTGGAAGTGCTCACTTACTGACTTGAAATGATGAGTAACTGATTGTTTCAGACCCACCTCTGGTTTGGGAAAGGATTATAGAGCCTCACCTTGGATCACCGTTGTTGTAATGAACGGGATTTTATGCAGAGCTCACTTATCAGATTCTGCAGAAAAGAGTACTCGGCACGTGGTAGTTAAGATTTTCATGGAAGGGGTTGTTTGGGGGCAGTCAAGTTAAGGATGGAGCACATTAGCAGGAGCTGAGCTGCTTTCCCACGGTGGACAGAGGCTTTGGTCCAGGACAGTGTTTGGGTGGCTCAGCTAGAGGCTGAGCGAGAGGAACTGGGTTTCGATCCACCACGAGACACTGATTGGAGCTGGACTCCAGTTGCTGAGTACTTGGTTAGAGGAGGAGGTTGGAAAGCACACTCGTCCTGTGCACCAAGGACAGAAGCCTCTCCCAGAGCCCGTGGTTGGTTCCTGCAGCTGACACGTCACTGCACATGTGCAGGCAGAGCCCGCTCGCCCTGGGGGGCTCGTCCCTTCCTCCCGGAGGCACAGCCAGAGCGAGGGAATGCTTCCTGCCCCATTGCCCCAGGCCAGAGGCCTGGCCTCACTCAGCAGAAACTGCCAAGTAGTTGGACGTTTTTGGTTTTATTTGAAGAGGCTTTTGTGTGTCTTATCTGTTACCACGTGCAAGATATTCCTTAGCAGCATTCAGCTTCTCTTTAAAAATTTTTGAAAAATGTAATATAATTGCTAAAATTAGAACATTTAAATTAAAAAGGCTGAAAGAAAAAGTCAAACTGCAAGAGTACAGAGCAAAAAGACAGGAAAAGTGTTTGATAAATTTTTAAGAGCATAAAAGATCAATTTAATTCCAACACCCATCCGCTAGTTGTAGAGAGAAAATGCCGAAGTGGAGCTCTGGGTCCCACTGTGCTGCAGCCTCTGCCCAGCTGTGCCGCTCGGGGCCTGACCTTGTCACACTGCTGTGTTGGAGATGGGACGAATAAAGGGGAGGGGGCCCTAGGCTGGGCCAGCGCAGAGTGAGGGGCTTCTCTCTACGTCCAGAGGACTGACAGCTCATCAGTAAGGGCCCATGGGTGCGTCTAGAGGACTGGCCACTGGCCGAGGGGTCCCGAGTCGCACGGCCTTCCTCTGCGTGTGGCGTTCGGTGGCGCGTGTTCTTGCCGTGTGCTCTTCCAGGTCAGATCGCACGCGTGGTTTCAGTGGAGATTGTAGAGGAGACGTGCTTGGACTGGGAAGGTCCTGGCTCTGCACGAGGTCCGCTTGGCCGATGGAGACCTCCTTGTTGAGTGGGATCTGGGGAATTAATGTCAGACTAGTCTCGTGTATCTTTTTAATGAGTTTGCCGTGTTTTGCCATGTTTTCTGGTTTTGCTGTGTAGAATGTTTGTTGACGGCAGTTTCCGAAATAAACTTACATTCTGTGGCCTCAGGAGCGGGTTGACGAGTACGATTACTCCAAGCCCATCCAGGGGCAGCACAAGAAGCCATTTGAGGAGCACTGGAGGAAGCACACGCTCTCCTACGTGGACATCAAGACGGGGAAGGTACGCGGGGAACGGGTTCTGCTCATGTATGCAATGGCGCGTGGGCCGTCCCTCGTGTTAGGCAGGTCAGCATTTGGTGAACTGGGAGAAGCAGCATGGATTTAAATGGACTGTGGACAGATGTGAGACACCACTGAAAAGACACAGTCAGGCTTCTGCCTGGAAACAACCCCACGTGGGCGGGTGGTCCATAAGGGCCGCCCCCACTGCGCTGGTGCTGGGCAGGGGTGTGCCAGCGCCAGAGGCCTGCTGTAGGGGAGGAGATGGAGGTTCTGAGCCCACAGAGAGCTGTGGGCAGGGATGGGGGTGGGGTGGGAAGACACCCCTCCCCTCCCTTCCCTTTGACTGGACCACCTGGACGCAGCCTCAGGGAAGCCCAGGGGATGCTGTTCAGCACTTAGCTTCCCCGGGCAGGGAACAAGTTGGGAGGGGCAGGGGGCAGGCAGGGTCCTGGAAACCACCAGCTGAGAGAGCAGTGGGGCCCCTGTCGGTCTTACCCCAGCAAAGCATAACTCACCCGTTTGGCCTTTCTGCTCGGCATTAAGACTCAGAAATAATTAAGATGTAAACATAGTGTAAGCTTTTCAGAGCTCCCTAAGGGATAGTCTTACTTGTCTATCTGGATTTACAGAAGTTATGCTGTGCTATGTCCTCATACTTCTAGAGTGCCTAGTGGGATTGTTTAATACAGGCAGACAGCAATTTTCATAGTTCTTCACGTAGGCTCTTTTCTGACAGTGAGACGATGCTCTTAATACAAGCCTAATTTGGTAGTGTTTGGGTTTTTTAATGATTCTAAAAGAAATACATGCTCATTTTAGAAAGTACAAGAAGAATGAAGAAAATTAACATTTATAAGCTCACCAGAGAGATCTTTTATTATCATTTTGAAATATTTCTTTCAAGTTTCGTATGTATATAAAATTGTTCGCTTAGAAGTAGGAAAAACTGCAAATACAAACATAATTTAGGGATAAAAGGATAACAGTACATACAAGGTTTTACCTACTTTTTGAGCATTTTCAGTTTAAGTTTTAGTTTAAAGCATTGAGAATTTGGTACAGTGTTATTTTAATAGCTGTATTCCGTACATGGATTTACATAGTCAGTCACAAGTTTGTTATTGAAAAATGTTCCCGTGAATACCTTTAAGTTCCTGTTTGTCTGCAAATCTGCTTTTATGGTTAATTTTTCAAAAGCACACAAGAGGGTTGTTTGTATGTGTTTGTGCGCTGACTCATCACCGACTCCTCTTTCTCAGGTGTCCCTGGAATACAGACCCGTAATCGACAGAACTTTGAACGAGGCTGACTGCGCCGCTGTCCCCCCAGCCATCCGCTCCTACTGAGGAGACCAGAGTTTACCAGCTCTTGTAATTATGTATAATAGCTCATGCACGTGTTCATATTGTAACTGCCTTCTTAAACTGTCCTCGAGTGACTGAGGATGCCGCTTGACAGAGATTCCTATCAGAGGCCAGCAGCTTGCCAGTAATCAACGGCCAGGAAGTGTTCAGCTTGCCTTTATCCCCGCTTCATTCTTGAGAAATAATAAAACTGGGTGCAATTCTTAGATGAAACATAAGTTACAAACTTGCGTTTATTTCCAAGTTCCTTTAAAATCATACTGTTTGACCTGAGGCATATTTGTTGACCTGAAGTATAAAACGTGACTATCTTTTTATTCTGTTGCATCAAAATCCAGAAATTTTGCTGCAGTGTATGTTTAAGTGAAAATGCATTTTGGTGCCTGACAGCAAATGAAGAAAACAGACGTTTCCTCCTAGTCCTTAGCAAGCACGTGGTTTAACATGTGAACATGTGTCCTGAAGCACGTAAATGACCGAACACTAAATGAAAGTGATGTGCGTGCAGATGGGTCTCTTCCTTTTCCAGCTCCAGGCAGATGCTGCTTGGGGCCACCTTCCAGGTTCTTGTTTCAGGGTCGGCTTCTGTAGAATCCAGTCCGAGGCAATTGAGTTCATTCATTTCAGATTCTATTTTTCTAGTTTAGGGATTTCCTTTAAAAGTTTAAAGTTTGTAAATACGTAAAGCATTGACATGATTTCAAAGCCTGTCGTGTTCAGAGCTCACCTCCTTAACTGTCCCTCATGCTCTCCTTTTTCTCCTCCACAGGACCCACTGTTCTTTTTCTTTCTAGTCAGTGTCCTAAGAAAACAGAAAGCAAGTATGTATTTCTGTTGTGTTAGACAGACGGCCCTGCCCCTTGCCTGCATATCCTGGAGGTCCTTCCTTATCACTCACCCTACGGCCGAGTCCTCCTCCACTGCATGAGCGTACCTCGTCCCCTGGCAGGATATTTGTGTCGATGCTGCAGTGAGTGACTGTGAGGTCATTTTCTTAGCCAGTTTCTTAGAAGTGGATTTCTAGAAGTAGGGTTGCTGGGTCAGAGGGCAAATGCACTCGTCGTTTTGTTAGATGCTGGTTAAGTTCTCTTCAAAAGGGCTGTGCCATTCTGCATTCTCACCACAGTGTCTCAGTCCCTGTTTCCCACAGCTTTGCAGAGAAAGTATGATGGTAAAGCTTTTGGGTGTTTACCAGTCCAAACAACGATGGCCATAACTGATTGAAACAGATGGAATTATATTAAAAACTGAATTCACAATGATAGTTTTAGAAAGCCAAAAGTAACCGAACAAGAAATGTAATTGGTCACTCTTGAAAGTAACTAGGGCGCTAACCCTGACACCGACAATGGACGGCCACAGGAAAATGGTGAAACGATCGCCCTGCCTTTTTTCTGCCAATTGCAGTTCATGGCAGCCTAGCTGGTCAGGGGGCTGTACAGAGGAGCCCTACAGACGAACGAGTAAGAGGTGATGGAATTGCAAGATCACCACTTTGCAACCCTGATATAGCGGTTCTCAAACTTGAGTGCATCAACATCGCCTCGTTAAAGAATTCCCAACCCTGCCCCAGAACTGGTGACTCAGTAGGTTCTGGGATTGGGCCTGAGAATTTGCATTCCTAACATGTCCAGGGACCACTCATTGAAAACCACCTGAATGGAATGATGTGGTCTAACAGATATGAAGGAGGTAGTTTTCAGGAGAAAATAACTGGCGGAAAGACTGCTGACAGCCTCAGACCGCTTCATCCCAGCCAGTGGGTAGAATGAGGAAGTAGACGCCAGGGCATTTAGTAAACTAGGTGGGAGTGTTAACCTGGGCATTTGAGCAGCATTCAAGTGTTAGGACAGGGAATTCAAAGCTAGCACAGGTACCCCTGAAGCGAGGGAGGGTAACGGGAGGGCTGATCGTTGCAAAGGGATAATGGATGGGGGTGGTTTCCTTATGTCTGTCTGCGACTTCTGAGCCAAAAACAAACCTTCAAACTATTTTCATGAATATTCTGAGACTAAGAAAACCACTGGGGAGTGGGTAGTCTGGAAATAGAATTCCGCTAGGTATGGAACCACCGGGCAGAATATTTCATACTGGAAATGTTTTATAAAGTGTGTGTTCGAGGTTTCTCAATGAACCCACGTGTGTTAGGGGAATTGACGAACCAGAGAAGTAAAAAAAAAATGTGAGTCAAGATAAGAAGAAAACAGAGGGACTTCCCTGGCGGTCCAGTGGTTAAAACTTCGCCTTCCATTGCAGGGGTTGCGGGTTCGATCCTTGGTCAGGGAGCTAGGAAACCACATGGCCCGCAGCCAAAAAACCAAAACATAAAACAGAAGCAACATTGTAACAAATTCAGTAAAGACTTTAAAAATGGTCCACATCAAAAAAGTCTTAAAAAAAAAAAACAAACAGAACATATAATAGAATACTGCCCAGAGGGAGATAGGTAATTTCTAATATGTATCAAAAGAAGCAGAAAGGTAAGATATACAGTAAAATATTCAGACCTGCACTGTCCATAGCAACAGCCATAGCAACATGGCTGTTTACATTTAAGTTCATTAAAATTACTTAAAATTTAAAATTCTATTCCCCAGTCACCTTGATCCATTTCAGGTGCTCAGTAGCCACATTTGGATGGCTGATAACAATTCCTTCATTGGAAGTTCTTTGGGCCAACGCTAGTGTAGATGTTTGGCAGTTTCTTATTATACTAAACATTCTATGTTCAGTAAATTGACAGTTATTCAGTAAGAAGCCAGAGTGAAAAAACTGGAAGGTCATTCGCTTTCATCTGAATTCTGGCAAGAGTATTGGTTGGAGAGGAAGCGGGGAGCAGGGCTTAGTCAGCCTGTGCCTGGAATTCCACACCAGGCTGTAAAGGGGAAAGTGACTGAAAAAGGAAAAGTCTCCAGTACAAATGCCAGCGTGGGGCCCTGATAAGAAAATAAACACAAGTAACGAGCCAAAGTGTCTTCCGAGGGGAAGCTGGTAAGGTAGATAACACAAGACTGTGTGTGTGCACATGCGCACAAGTGTACAAAGGACAGAACAAGGGCACATAGCCTACTTGGTCATCCATTCATTTAACATGTTTATTGAGGGCCTACTATGTGCCAAAGACAGATGAACAAGAGGGTGGGCTGAAAAGTGTTCGGAGTGCTAGCACCCTATGTCTAGAGCCAATGTTTAGAAAAATTCTAAGGATAATAAGAGGCATTTTCCAATTAGCTCAGAGAGATTAGACCAAAGGAAAGGCTGGCCCAATATTAGGGAAGTGTTGTCTTTCAGTTCATTTCTCCTCTCCTCCACCCAGAAGCACTATATAAATGGAAAGCTTAGAACAGACCTGGTTAGGAGGGAATTGAATCCCAAGATAGGCGAGGAGATAGTGGCAAGCACATCAATACTTTAAATGACTGGGTCAGCAGTACCAGGGGCAGAAGACAATCTGCCTTTTTCTCTTGTCAGAAGGTGGTCGCCACTGTTGTTGTACATCTTTGTAAGGTGGTGTCAGGACTGCAGGTAACATCCTCCCCCTCCCCCAAAATAGATGGCAGCTGTCTGTGGCCAGGACTGCAGGCTAAGCCCTGCCCTAGAGCACAGCACAGGCGCCATGGCCCATGTGTGCACTCCCATTAGCCTCTCAGAGTCTCAGTTTCTTAGCCATCAGGGCTGAGGTGACTGAGGCTGCCTAGTTGCGATAGCACAAGGCCAGTCTCTGACGAATCCTAGACTCATTTGTACATATATAGAGGTATACATTAGCGGGGGTGATTTTTTTGTTTCAATCTTCGTTTCCTAAATTAATCTCCCTTTTAAGAGTCAGCCTTGCCACCGCTGAGATGATGCAGGAAAAGTACAGACAGACCTGGGCTACAATCTCTTCTTGCCTCTTTGACCTTAGACCAGCAGCTTTCTCATCAGTAAAATGTGGACCTTGATACCTTGCCACGAGGTGCTGGTGTGAGGATTACACATAGTAATATTTAAACACTAGGGTAGATTCAGTAAATGCTTCTTCCCTTGAATGAATCATTTTCCTACCCCTGGAACTAAACAGAAAGCAGAACGGAGCACTTCTGGGCCCCACAGATGGTGTCGGCTGTGGCAGTCGAGGCTGGACTCCATCAAGTGTTGGTGGAACCCGTGACACTGTCAGGAGAGGGAAGCCAAGGCCAGCTGGAGTCGCTGAGAAGTTTCTTGCTGGTTTTCCTGTACACTCTGTACTGGAAAACTTATAAATTGGGTTGCAAAATCAGTTACTAATTTTGTAGCTTTCTAGAGAACAAAAAAAGAGGCAGAGATGGGAGACAGAAAAAAATGGGTTTCAGGAACTAGAGATCAAAAAGCTGTGGAAAATTGTAGAAAGGATTAGTCAACGAGTGATGTGAATGCTTTATGAGGATAAAACTAGAAAACACTTGAATTCATTGTCATGAAAAAAGCCACCTTGTTGAGGTTTGTAGAATAATAATCTGTGTGAGTGTCAAGTCAGAGTATCTTAATCTCTTTGAAGAGTTTAAAGAACTCTCCAGCATATGCTCTGGTGGTTAGGAGAGAAAAGGGACTGAGAACAATACAGCTGGACAGATACAGAGCCAAAGCGCTGAATAATGGATTCGTGTCCAAGGAAGGAAGTGTCACGTGCTTCCTTGGTGCTCGGCCCTTCCACAAACCAAGTAGGTGAGGAGGTTGAAACGAGTCAGCGTGATTGGATCAGGTGCCCTAAATCCTGAGAGGCTGGAAGGCAGCGGGAGCGCCCTGAATGAAGCTGGGCTTCCCTGCGCGGGGTGCGCTGCGGCTCAGTCGGTGTCCAGACGGAGGCGGTGGCGTCAACTGGCCGAGAGGGACACGCTAGCCGCCCACCAGGGCCAGCAGGGGCCATTTGGTCTTGGCCACGCACCTGCGGGCCGAGCCGGGAAGCGGCGGGCGTTGTCAGATGCCGGAGGCGGGGCTTCGTGTGCTCCTGGGAAGCGGGGCGCAGGGACGCCGAGATGCGCGAGCGCGGGCTTGTCGGGCGCGTTCTCCCCTCCATCACAGTCCTTCCATGACCTTCTTGGGGCAAGAATACACCACGCTCGAGGGAACCGCCTCCGCCCTTCATGTCCACTCTACGCTGCGGGAGGCGGCTCCCAACGCGCTTCCGCGACCCTAGGGTTAGCCTGGCCTACGCCGCCGGCTGCGCGGTGCCCACGGGACCCAGACACGCTGGCCGGACGCACGGGCGTCGCCTGGCAACAGGGCTGCGACTGGATTGGCTGCGCTCGCTCCCGTGACCGCCCCGGAAGTGGCGTGAGCTCCGGGCCCCCGCCCAGGTCTAGGCGTAGGCGGAAGTGGAGCTTCCCGGAGCTCTCCGTGTCCCAGGAGCGCGTCAACCCAGTTGCGCCTCGGCCCATGGCCGCCTACCCGTACCGCCCGGGCCCCGGGGCTGGCCCTTCCGCGGGCGCCGCGCTGCCGGACCAGAGCTTCCTGTGGAACGTCTTCCAGAGGTGCGGCCGGCCGCGCAGGCGCTTGCGGGCCTCCACTGGGTTCTTGGTCTCAGCCCCGGGCCTTCCCCCGCCCCGTGACCCCGGCCTCCAGTCCGCCTCCTTCCTGGTGCCCCCAGGCCCCTGTCCCTTGCTCCGTGCCCCCAACCCTCCATCCTTGGCGTCCTGTCCGGCCCCGTTCCTAGTCCCCCGCGGCCTCCCACGCCGGCCCCTGCTCCGTCTCCCCCCCCCCCCCCCCCCCCCCCCCCCCCCCCCCCCCCCCCCCCCCCCCCCCCCCCCCCCCCCCCGCCCCCCGCCTTGGTCCCCGCCGTCCCCAGGCCCCGCCCAAAGTGCGGAACCGCCAGCCGGGGGTCGCAGCCCGCTCGCCCTGGGGCTCGGCCTCCATCCGTCTCCCCTCACAGCCGGTGCCCGGAGTTGCTCCGGGGCGGAGAGTCTCCCAGGGATGCTTGTTTAGGGGAGCAGAAACGCAGACTCTTCCTCGGCTGCTGAAATGCCAGCACCCAGGAAAGAAGGCGGACGGCGGCTGTTGGCCAGGGGACCATCACCGCAGTGCCTTCGTCCCTGGTCGTCCTTCCAGCGAACGAATGACCCAAAGTGGAGTGACTCATGATCAGGGAACGACTTAGTTATCTGAGAGAATCTTTTCCTGCTTGTGAAAAGGAGAAAACTTGGTGCAGGTGGAATTCAGCCAGGCCGAGGGAGGGAGACCTGAGAAAGCGGAGAAGCAGCTTGGGTTTCGGCAGGGAGCGTGCCTGGACAGCAAAGGAGGCAGGCTTCCTTGTTCCCCAGCGGGTCATGGGACTGAGAGGTCGAGCAGCCAAAGGGAAGGGCCCAGGGAAGGAAGAGCCAGAGTTAATTTAGGGTTGACTGCAGAGGCAAACTTTTGCTTTTGCCCTCTTTTGCTTTTCCTGCACTTTGAATCGCTAGCTTAACTGATCTTAATTTTGTAGGGTTGACAAAGACAGGAGCGGTGTGATATCCGACAACGAGCTTCAACAAGCACTATCCAATGGTGAGTGGCACCTGGCCATCTGGACTTGTAAACCGCAAGTCTGACCACCCGTAGTAAATAACTTTCTTCTTAAATTATTTTCCAAGTCATTGACTTAATTATCATCTCTGGTCCGTGGTGGAGGAGCTTCTGGCTTGTTTTGTCGGGTGGTTTCCTGGTTGTTGTGTCGGTGCCGCTCTGAGTCCTTGCCGAGCTGGTGGGGCAGCAGCACGGAGGACACGGGGAAAGCCTGAGAAATGGAGGCTGGGGTGTCGGCTTCAGGAGCGCAGGGAGCCTGGCTTTGTACGGCAGACATCCTTCAGGTTTGTCGAGGGCTGTTGAATTTCGCAGGTGACTGCCTCTTGTGACTCCTCTGGAGAGGGGCCTCAAGGCCCCAGAGACACCCAGAGGGAAGCTCCTGAGGATACTGGAGCCTCTGACAGCCGGATCACGGGGAGGTGGACTTCTCAGTGGGGGATGCTGGTCATTCAGGCGTGGGTGAGAGGGGGTTACAGCTCTTGGTGCTGGGAGCTCAGCGTGGAGTCGCCTTGTTGCTGGCCTCAGCATGATTAATCCGTGGAGGCACTACTGAAGACCTTGATTCCATAAATACTTGGCTGTGTGGCCCTTGTTTTAACTTCTCAGATGCCGTTGTCTTTTCTGATTCTTACATTTGTGGTGCCATCTAGTGGTGTGCCGTTTAAGCCAGAAGGAGGTTGATTTTAAGAGGTAATGAAGATGTTGAAAGGCTCACCTTGCCTAGTGGGAGCAGCTGGTGGTGTAGCAGGCGGACGCGGCCTCACAGCCCTGGGCGTGGCGCACACCACGGATGTTCCCTTTGTTACTGCTGGTGGATTTGGTATTTACAGGTTAACACAGGTAATATTTTCCCTAGAGGGAGTCAGTACTGCTTCCAGTTCAGCTGGTTGTTAAAGCAGGTGGTTCTTTGCCCTGTCACAACATAATCTTGAATCAGGAGCCTGCTGGAGAGAGAATTTTAACAGAATTGCCCACAGGATGTTCAGCCCACCATTCCTAAGACGCTTTGAAATCGATACCTGGTTTAAGCCCACCGAAAAGTGTGTATCAGGACCGTGTCACAGCGGCCCTGTAGAGTCACTTTTCTTGATTTGCCCTCAGGGATTCCCTCAGCTTCTGTTGGGGCGATGTAAGAACTTGCCCCACGAAGCGGGTAGTAGCCTAGCCCTGAGCAGGACGGGCGTGGCAGCCCCCTTCCCGCCACGTGGCCGCCTCAGTCCTCCCTAGGGGTGTGCTGCTGCTTCTGTGGAGCAACTGTGATGGCTGTCCTGTCTTCTTTTGTTTGTCTTAACCTGAATCTTTTAACCAGTCACATTTTCTCTTCCAGTTAGCTGCTAAAAATTTTAAATTAAATTTCTGGCTCGCCAGTCGCATGAGCTTAGAATTGTAAGAGGTGAATTTTACTGATAGTCTGAGACCCCTAACTTTCGTATGCTTTTTCCTCGCATCCAACCTGACCAGAGTTTGCTTTCTTTTGCTGTGCCGCGCACGTCTTGTACATTCCCTTAGGCCCTTCCCGCAGGAAGGCAGGTTATGAATGGGTACAGGTCTCTTGTCCTTCCACAGCCTCAGAGTGCGCGGTGAGCTCTCAGGCTGAGGGCAGGACCGGACGCCGGGTGTGTGCCTGCACAGCTAGGCGCTCACCCCGCCCTCTGCGGTCCCACCGATGTCTTCCCGTTGGCGCCCCCAGAGGCGTAGGTGCCCCGTGCCTCCCACCCAGGATACCTGCCTTTCCTCGAGGCACCGCGGCAGCTTCCTTTCTTGGATGCTGCCCTCTTCCTCCTCCGGGCTCCGCCGGAGTCGTTGTGCAGCGGTCTCTGGCTACCGGGCATCATCAGCTCTTGGAGGAAGCTGGTCGAGCTGGCCTCTTGTGTGCAGTTGTATCGTGTCACCTCGGTCACCAAGGATGGACACAAGTCACTTCTCTTCACTGTCCTCGAATTCCCATAGCTGATACGATGGGAGTTATTTTGGCTTTTGATTTCTCCCCCAGGATTGGGCTTCTTTTTTCATATTAGGACTAGAATATTAAGCTATTTCAGGAAATCAGTTTAATAAGCTTATTACTGGTGGGAAAATTGGAGGTTCAGAGTAGCACGGTTTCTCTCTGCAGTGAGATCTGTGCCTCTGACGTGCTCTGTTAAAATCCAGCGGAACCCGCCCTGAAGCACTCATGGCTCCTGTACTGAGTCCTGTATGCGGCTTGCTTCCCCGGGAGCGCGTCTGAGAGTGACTGCTCCGTTTAGAGGTGTGAATAGAGACAGGACTGTCTTGCCTTCTGTTTGGAATAACATGTCACAAACTGTCTTCAGTTAGGTACTTTTTTTTTTTTTTAATATTTACTTTTGCATTGTTCCTTGGAATTATAGGAAATTAATTTTGCTCAAGCCTCTTTTTTTGTGCTTCTGTAGGTTTACGTTGACGTAACATATTGATGTATTTTGAGGAGGCATTTTTCAGCTGGGCTTTAAATAATAATAAGTCATATATTCTTTTAGAGGTATTTTTAGCAAAATAGATTTCAGCTTTTCTGGAGATCCCATATTGACTTGCAGTGAGAGAGATCAGACCACATAAGCCGACAGTTCCCTGCCGACTGACCATCGGGTCACCTCACTGTCACTCCGTCACAGGCCCACCGTAGGAGGCGGCGGAGGGTCTGGGGTTTGCCTTCTTCCCCCGGCACGTGCTGTGCTCAGAGCCCCCCGCCCCAGAGGAGGGCGTGCCTGTGTGGCTACTGGCCGCCTCCTGGGACTTGCCGCGCCTTTGTCTGGGCGGCTCATGCTGACACTGTGGCTGTGGCAGGCACGTGCTCCCCCGGTGCCTGGAGCTTCCCTGGTTGACGACACATGCGAGGTGTGGTCTCAGCTTTCGGTGGAGGATTAGGGGCGCCCAGTGCAACTCCCCAGGAATCGGGTGCCTGGTGCCCCCAGATTTTTCCCCATGCCTTTTCCCTCTGCTGATTTTACTCTGTGTCTCGCTGTAATAAACTGACTGTGAGTTTTGTGAGTCCTAGCGAGTCATCAAGCCTGGGGGTGGTCTTGGAGGCTCCCAGCACAGCCTGTTATATCTGCTCGTCCCAGAAACTTGTGCAGCAGAGTTTCAGGTGGAAGCAGAGGAAGACAGGGTTGGCTTTATTCCACGACCTCGGCCTTGGGCAGATCACACTCTGGGACAACTGGAGGCTTAGCCCCTCCCCCTCGGGCCCAGCCCTTGTCCACCAGGTCCCACGTCGCCTGGTACAGAACCGGAGACATCACTCATCTATCAGAACTGAGTGTACAGAGTTTCACTGTGAGACACTTAGGTTGTTTCTGATTTTTTTCAGTGTAAATACTGTAGTGATTTCATAGAACAAGTTTCTGCAAGTGGCATTTATCAGATCAAAGGCTGTAGGTGTTATGGCTATTGATGGTGTTCAGATGGCCTTTAGAAAGGCCGTATTTCCAGTCGTGGCTCTTTGAGGCCGTAGTTGAAGGTGACTGGTGGGATACAGAGTTCGTGACCCTGAAGAGGCACCAGTGTCCTGGCCGATTCCATGCGAGCCCGTAGAACTGCTCTCACCCCTGCCTACTTGGCTCTGCTTGAGGGAAGAATTGCCCAGAAGGGCTGGGAGTCCCAGATCTGATGCAGTAAAGTGGAAGGAGATCGCCAGTGGTGCTGTAAAAAAAAGTCTGTTTTTTTTCCCCGAAGATTCCAGGTAAGCAGGTATTTCAGTGTGCGTTTGCTGGATGCCATGACGACTCAGCCCATTATCTCTCACTGAAGTCCAAGTTTGTGGTAACAGGATGCAATTTCAAGAAAGAAAACTCTCTGGAGAGCAAAAAGACAGAATATACTACCACAGAGCAGAGCGGGGGTTTTTCTCACTTGAGAAGGGATCAGATATAAATTCTTTAAATCATCTGTGTGCTTGAGGGTTACAGGGGAAAACGCTAAGTGCCTTGATGTTGACCCACCCCCTCAGCGGAGCTGCGACCCACTCGTACCCAAATTATGGGTGAAAAAAGTGATGTATACTCAGTTTACATGGAAAATACTGTGTATGTTTCTGTTTTCTTTGGTCTCTTCAGATGAAATTGAGGCAACGCTTACAGGAACAGGGACCGTATGTTGTATTTCTAAGTAAAAGTCTGGCAGGAAATCTTTTGCAAGCTGGTGGTTGTGACATTCCTAGACATGCTGGTTGGTTACTGGGAACGTTTGAAATCGGGGCTGGCCCGGGAAATCCGGGTGCGGGTCACTGGCGCTGAAGGGAGTCTCGCTGCTCAGTGTATCCTGTGTTTCCAGGAGTCTCTGTTAGACACGCTTCTCCACATCGCAGCGCATTCTCTTACAGAAAACGGCAGATTTTCAGGCTGACGCTCCAGTGTGTTTAACGCTTAGTATAACTGGAATACTAAATGTTGCCCTCGTTAGGGGCTGTGAAGCTGTGATGTTTAGTCTGAGAACCAGGCCACAGGGCTTGGCATGAGCTAAACAGTCAAGTAACTGTTGGCTGTTGTGATTATCCCTCGGTTTCTGTGGAGAGTCAGGCCCCGTTTGGGTAACAGGGGTGGGCCAGGGGAGGCACCGGGAGCCTGTCTCCACCTCCCAGGCTGGACAGCCTGTGGGTCTCCTCTCCACCCCTGACTCAGCCCAGGGTGACCTGCCACCCTCCTGAGCCTCACGGACCTCCAGCTCGGCTGCCAGTTCCTCTGGTCCACACCTCCCTCTGCCTGGCCCTCACCGCGAAAAGTGCCTGTGTTTGCATCATCATTTGACTATTTTTCTCGTGTCACTTCTGTTGAAAACGCGTTCGGCCGAGTCATTTGCCGGTGTGGCCAGGAACGCAGGCCGCTCAGCGGGGCGATCGTTGAGGACTCTCAGGTCACAGCCTGTGTCAGAGGTGGAGGGAAGGCGGGAAGGAGTCCAGTGGCTGCGTCTGGTTTCTCGGGCTCCTGGTCCTGGTGGGTTATCTCCTGTGGAAACACCAGCCGGGGCGCGAGCAGCTAGAAAGTCAGGGACGTGAAGAAGTGACACCCCTTCTGTGCATGGAGTCCTCCTCTCTCTCTCGGCTTCTCTGTAGCACAGTTTCTTTGTGCACTGGTTTTCAACGATGCTGACCTTTCTGATACCTTTATATACACCCTCCTGCCTCCCCTCCCCCAAACGCCTGTAAAAGTCTGCAGAGATGCGCACCCAGTGCCCGGGGGTCCCCGCTGCGCGCCAGGCTCCGGGTGCCGGTGGAGCAGATGCAGTAACCGAGAGGCCTGGGTGTGGGGCCCTCCGGAGGGCTCCCCTGAGGAAGCCTCGTATAAACGGAGGCGTAAGGAGAGGCAGGGGTTGAGGTGAAGGCGTGCGTGTGTTTGGGGGGTCGTGCTGGGTGTCGGGAGAAGCACGTGTGGGCCAGGTTGGGGACGTGCTCGGAGCCCGGTGGTTGCGGCCAGGCAGGAAGGGTGCTGCCTCGTGTGTGGCCAGGGGATGGGACTCTGCCACCCAGAGGTGAAACCGTCTGTAGAGAGGGAAAAGTGGGGGGATGGGGCAAGACGCTGCTCTCCCGCCCCATAAAAAATGTCTTTACGTTGTTTTTAGTGAGTATAAAAATTGGTAAAGGTGCAAATCACTCTGAAAACAGATCCTTGGGCATAAAGGTAGGTACCTGGTGAGCATTCCATCATCACAGTGGATAAATGGTTCTCAATCGTCAAGTCCATCAGTGTCAACAGTCTCCTTTATAATAGATATTTAGTAACATCCCCATTACTGCTCTGAAGTGAATTGTTGTGGAGCAATGTGTCCTGCCTTTTCACAATTTCAGAGAAAATAGTGTGCTGCCCAGATAGGAGAAAACTGTAAAGCGTGGTTTCACGGTGTGTTTTCCAGCAGGGTCGCTGTACGACGTGTGCAGCTGCCCCGGTCCTGGGAGCGGTGGTCCCCTTGGGGTGGGATTTTCTGCAGTGGTAGCTGGTGGCGTTCTCAGCACAGCTAAGTGCCATCTGCTCAGCTTACCTGGTGCTGTGGCCCTGGGAAGTTCAGTGAGTATTAAAATAGCATCTCTTGGTTATAAAGTGAACAAGAGTGAGCGTCCAGGTGCAGGTCTTCCTGAGCAGCTTTGAATGTCTGGCAGGACCTGAGCGAGTCCCCGGGCAGTGTGGATAGGACCTGACTGACCCATTGTCCTGGGGGCGGCGTCCCCTGCGGAGAACCGTGTCCCTAGGGTCTTGATGTTGAAAGCTAATTACTTATTTTCTCTGGCTTCTGGGGTTACAACTGGGGATTCAGAGTTTCTTTTTCTTAATTTCTGCTGTTTGTTTCAGGCACCTGGACTCCGTTTAATCCAGTGACTGTTCGGTCCATCATATGTAAGTAGGGGCAACACCATCCTGCCTGTGCTTCTGACCTGACTTCTCTTCCGGAACTGCCACCCGCCCTGGTCCTTCGCTGAGTCTATACTCTGAGTCGACTGTCCAACCCGTCCTTCCTTTCTCATCTAAAGATCTCCCATATTTACGTTGCACACGCAGTTATGTCTTGCATGCCTGTTGACTAGAGGAAGCGTGTGAGTTCTCATGTGAAATGTCTCTGAAGTGGAATGTGCTTGTGACCAAACCAAGAACACTCAGATGACCTGAAAAGAGACCAAGTGGTGTATTACTTTCTCTGTAGCAGTGTTTCAGACTGAGTTTTTATCCATTGTTCCTGCAGTTATATGTAAATGTAGTTATAAGTTCTTTCTTATTTGGACCTGGCATTAGGCTGATTTTTTTTCTCAATGAAAGGCAGGCCTTACTTTAAAAAAAAAAAAAAAAAAAAAAAATCTAAAGCCAATAGTCTTGTTCTCATCGGAGCAGAGGTCCCCCTTGCCCGAGGACTCTTCTGAGCCCCACTCAGGTCCGCTGGGGGATGGGGCGGCTCCAGGAATGGGACCTGGAGCTGGGAGGGTTGGGGTGGGCCCCTCGACGGCTCTGCACTGCGGCTCCGGTTCCTTCCTGAGCGCAGGTGCGCCCTAGCGCCGTCATGCTTTTGAGGAACCTCCTTCCGTGTAAAGCGTTCTTATTGTGGCTCCACCAGGGCGTTTGGCTCGCACGCCTCATGCCCACCTAGCACGACTTAGGGCTGTGGCTGGGTCCCCGCCAGAGGAGCCAGGCCTGCCGGGGGTGTGGGCGCGCCTCTGCTCTCTGTTCTTGCTGATTCACTCCCTTCCGTCTCAGCCATGTTTGACAGAGAGAACAAGGCCGGCGTGAACTTCAGCGAGTTCACTGGCGTCTGGAAGTACATCACGGACTGGCAGAACGTCTTCCGCACCTACGACAGGGACAACTCGGGCATGATCGACAAGAACGAGCTCAAGCAAGCCCTCTCAGGTTTTGGTAAAACACTTGTCTTGACTGCGTAGCCGTTTCATTTTGGAGCCAGGGCCGTAACGTTTATCTTGTTACTTTGTTTAACGTAATGATTTTTAAAGCAGTCTACGTGAAATTTTTGTTTACATCATACGGTTTTCTATTTTCATGATACTTATATCGTGAAGGCTTATATTTAACTTGGAGGCTTCTATATGGTTTTTCATCCAAAATGAGATAAGGGCTACGCAGTAGTTTATCTTTTGTGAAGTGGAGTGATGTCACAGGCACCTTGAGAATGTGGCTCTTGAAACAATTTAAAGTGAACAAGTCAGAATAAAACAGTGTAGGGCTATTTGTATTTCCTGACGTGAGAATACACAGAAAGAAGGTAAAATGCCCACAGGGGACGAGCCCGTGAGTTGCACAGAGCGTAGGCCTGAGTGTGGAAGCTCCCATTCTCAAGTGCATGTCAGCACGTGTGCCACACGCGTGCCAGCCTGAGTGTGTGCCGTGCTGTGAGCAGTGTGCACGTGGTGCCTTCCAGAGCGCGCCAGCGGGCCTTCTGGTCCAGCGCCCACGTGGGCCTGAGGGGAACTTGGGATTTGTTATTTATGGAGGGAGGGCTGTAGTCGTTACACTAAGACTCTGGCTTTTTTGACATTCACTGGGCCCTCTGTTCGCAGGGCCCTTCTGTTAGATTACAGTGTGCTTTGTCGCGACTAGTTCAGGGTTTAGTAATATAAAGTACATCTTGGTTCTTGCAGTTATTAATGTGCTTCTCCCCTCCCCCTCTCTTTCTCTGGGCGTGTCCTTTATGGCTGTCCTCTCCCGTTTCTCTTTCTTGGTTTAGAGGCTCTGGGACCCCACAGGAAGTTTGTGTTGTGAGCCTGGCACTAGTGGGCCAGGCTTTGGGCAGGACATTGACCTCAGGTTCTCTGAATTGAAACTTGGAATGCAGCTGACCTTGCTGTGCCTTAGGTGGGGGGCCGGGAGGGAGGTGGCCCCCGCAGAGCAGTCCTGGGCAGGAGGGAGCCGGAGGCCTGGCCGGCTGGAACCTGGACCCTGTGAGTTAACTTCCAGACTGGTGACCTCAGGTGTCACCGGACACAGTGTTTCTAACCTTGTCAGGCCCCGGAGCCCTCTTTTGACTTAGTGCCAGTGACTGTGGTGTCCTGGGAGTTGACGTTGGAAACGCTGAGGTCGACAAGCCCCGGTCAGACCTGGCACGTTTGTGGCCGTGGTAGGTCAGCGGTGCTCCCTCAAGGTCACGAGCCGACAGGCCCCTTCGAGCTGGGCACAGCCGAGATCCTTCCTGACTTCCAGCTTTTCCTGGAAAAAGTAAATATCCGGTTGCAGCATTTCTTCAGTTATTCCAAAAAGTTTCTGCCTATGATTGACCCGCCATTTCCTAGGGCCTTCTCTGGAGCCTTTTCTTCTACACAAGGAGCATTGTTATCCTTTCACAGGTTACTTGTTAGCAACTGTTAGGAAAGGTGCCCCAGGAGTGAAATTTCCTGTTTCGGTTTCACTCCTAAGAACAAGCGTCTGTCGGCCAATCTGGGGGCTGTGTTGTAGCTCAGCAGATGCGTGAGGGAGGCGGGGGTGCTGGGGGGAGGTCAAGCCCTAAGGTGTCCTCTGACCTCTGTTAGTGCCACACAGGGTCTCAGGCCTGCCCTGGCGGGGCTGTGTGACTGACCAGCGCACCCGCTGGATTTGATGGTCCATCCGTTCATTTTTTAGGCTCTTATTCCTAGTATGTGCTACACGCCAGGTGCAGAGACCTGGAAATAAGAAGGTGCATAAGGCCTGGGCCTCATACTCTGCTAGTGGGGGTTGCTGACAGCCCCATCCATCCCCAGCAAACGACCCTGTCCCGCACCCAGCGCCTGGCAGCTCAAGGCCAGTGTGGTTTTTACGAGGAGAGTTTCACGAGAGTGTAGTGAACCTTCACTTCCTCCTCGCTTGCTTCAGCCGCTGTCCATCTTCCTGCCGCATTTGCTCCGCCCCCCTTTTCACGCTGAGGAGTCCAGGCCGGCACCCTGTCACTTCATCCCTGGAGCCCGAGCCTTTGGCTCCCCTGACTGCGCTAGCAGTGTGTTGGGTCGGCTGAGTTAGGCCCCAGCAGGTCGACAGCAGCCTCTGCCCCTTTCTTGGTGCTGTTGGCTCCCTGTAGACACGGGTGGTGCCCTGATCGGGGTCTGTCCTTTGCCGTGGTTACTGACGGGCGTCCGGCTTTTCTCCCGGTGCTGAGAGCAGGCGCTGGATGCCCAGTGGAGGTTGCTGGTTCTCAGGAAAGAAGGGCTTGTTCCCTCCACTGGGCATCTGTGCCCTGGAAGTGCAGCAGCGGGGCCGGGGGACACACAGTGAGGGGCCAGCAAGGTTTCCACCTGCCTCACTGACCCTAAAATGGTCTGCTGAGGGGGGTTCACGTCTTGGGTTTTGGAGGGAGGAGCGGGCCCAGAGATCCAGGAGTCCCAGTGGCCAGCGGAGCCCTTTCTGATTCCGGAGCTCTGCTCTCCCTGCTGCTGTGTCTTCGTCACCATCTTGTGTGTCCTTTCCCAGCCTGGGCAGGAAAGCATTGCACAGCGATGGCTTGGGCGGGCACTGCCCTGTCACCGTGTCCCAAGCTCACCCTCACCAGCCGGGCCTCTGTCTCTCTGGGCCGCAGGCACCGGTACTGGACGTGAGGAGGCGCCCATCCAGCACCCGGCCGATGCTCTTTTTAAGTCGGGGTCCTGTCTTCTACTCAGCTGCAGGGCAGGGGGCCCTGGATTTAAGTCGCAGGATGCGTAGAGCACGCTGAGCACTCTGGAAAGTACTGTCGCGTGTTTGCATGTGTGACTCTTTTTCAGTAGAGTGATGCAGCGCTTGTACAGGTAATTAACTGTGACGCTCACGCAGACAGTAGGTGTGCGTACCCTTGCAAAGATTCCAGCGAGACTGAAAAGCAGTAAAAATATGTTGGCGCCTGGACCTTGTCTCCTGAATAAGTAAGGAAACCTCGGTCAGCCAGGTGGCGAGGAGGTTAGGAGGGAAGGAAGGGGAAGAGCGTGCAGCCGCCCCGGGGCGTCCTTGCTGGAGGCCTCAGGACGCCGGCAAGCTGAGGGTGGGGTCCACCGTCGCCCGCGTGACCCTTCCAGGGCTTCAGTCTGCGTGGGGCCGCCCTCGCGTCGTCAGTGAGCTGATTGAGGTGGGGGAGGGGCCGCTCCTCCGGCCAGGTCTTACTTAGCTTGGGAAGCCCGTCCAGCACAGCGCGTATCCCGGGGCAGTTAATACCGTAGTAAGATTCAACAATAAAGGGCCGTTGATGAGGCTAACTCCGCAGCGGTCCGAGAGGCCCCTCGGGGCCAGGGGCGCGGCCCTGGGGTTGAGTGAACTGGTGACTGGGTCACTCCGGCCCTCCAGCGAGGGGCTGCTGGTCTCTGAGTGAGTCCCTCCTCGGGGTGGGGCCGGCACTGCACAGTGGCCACCAGGCTCTCAGTGTGTTGCGGCGCCCGGGGATCCCTGGGGCCCATGTCGTGTTCTTTCGGGAGGGAGAGGCTGGGGTCTGGGGAGGGAGCCTGGGTGCTGACTCTGCTCTCCTCCTGCAGGGTACCGGCTCTCTGACCAGTTTCACGACACCCTCATTCGCAAGTTCGACAGACAAGGCCGGGGGCAGATCGCCTTTGACGACTTCATCCAGGGCTGCATTGTCTTGCAGGTACCGGCTGCTGCGCGGGGCCCGCAGGCGCCGACCGCGGGAAGGGATGGGACGACGAAGCAGGCGAGCAGGAGTCAGACACGGAAACCGGTTCCGGAACTTAGAGAAGTTGGCGTGCTGTTTGGAGGAGTAGCTGGTGGTTCTGTTAGACGGAGGTGCAGAGAGCAGGGCCCCTCCTGCCCTGGAAGCACCGGGAGCTGTCCTTTTGGAGGGCATCCGGTGGGCTCTTTCCACGCATACCCTGGTATTTTGGTGTATCTTATCGTGAGAATTGGGTAAGCTGCTGTCGTGTGCGCTGCTGGCTCCTAAGCTAGGAGCTGTGCCCTGGGCACAGGGGGCCCTGTTTGGGTGTTAGAAACAGCGTCTGGCGGGGCTGGTGATCACAGTGACCGCCTCCTCACGGT
Organism: Platanista minor; assembly: GCA_004363435.1. Lineage (NCBI taxonomy): Eukaryota > Metazoa > Chordata > Mammalia > Artiodactyla > Platanistidae > Platanista > Platanista minor. The sequence goes on from RJWK010012075.1 coordinate 39,270, forward strand.
TCCCTGCAGCGCTTCTGTGGTTCCTTCTGCCGCCTCACTGCTTTACCCAGGAGAGAACTAAGTGCAGGCCTGGACAAAGCGCCCAGAGGAGCCCTCCTAGGCTGGAGGGCGGGAGCACTCGAACCCACCCTGGCTGTTCCCACACAGACCCTGCTCCTGTTTCTAGGTGGGGAGCCAGGTTCCATAGATTTAAGCTTTAGAAATGCCGTGAATTGGTATAAACCCTCATGTCTTTCAAAACTTTCTTTTTGACAAATGTAAAAAAAAAAAAAAAAAATAGCAGAGACAACAGTATAATGAACCCATGTGCCCATTATTTAGATTCAGCGGTTATCAACTCATGGCCAAGTCTACATAAGACTCTGTGACACCCTTCCTCTTAATTCTGTCACGTTTCCATTTATGGGAAGCGAATGTGTTTTCCGTAAGTATTTCCGTAGAACCTGTCCCTGAAAGATAGCCTTGCAGTTCGCATTCAAATCGAGGTTACATCTTACTGGTTTTAGAATCCACAGAGGGGTGTGCTAGGCATGAGGTTATCAGTATAATTTGGAATTTGGGAAGGCATTCTCAGGTTTTTCCCCCGTTAAAGTGATGGTTCAGTAAGTGAAGTTTCTCTGCCTGGTCTGCTACCCTGATTTCTTTCCCGGGGAATCTGGGCCCATCAGTCCCTGTCCTTCAGTGACTTGGAGAGCCCGGTCTGTTAGCATTTAAGCCTCGTGTCTCTGAAAAGCGGAGAGCCTTACCCTGTCTCTCCCTCTCAGGGTCTGGTGGGGCAGGATTGCATGTTTGCCGTGTTGTCGGCACACGTTAGGAACAGGTGTAGTGTGAAAGTCTCTCACTAGGATCTGCGTCTGGATTGTTTTGGGCTTAGGATTTTCATCTGAGGTTATGTCCCATAAGTGACCACCTGACGCTTATATCTCTGCGTAAGCAAGGGTCATCGCATGTCAGCTTTCAGCCCCCAGAGTAGCAGGATCTGAGAGCCCTGAGAAGCTCACGCGGCGCCTCTGCTCGCCTGTGAGCTGAGCACAGGCCAGCCAGGAGGCTGCCCGCAGCTGGCCATCGCCTCTGGGCCACGCTGGAATCCTGCTGCTGGCCCTGCTCCCTCCCGCCCTTGGAGAAGGAGCCTAAGCGCTGGACAGGGGTGGGGAATCGAAAAGGAAAGGCTGAGCTGCAGGCCACGCGTAAAGAATCCTCAAAAGCTCTCAAAAGTGTTGCCTTTCGTCTCTGCCTCTTTCCAAAAAGAAAAAGGCGTTTTGAAAATCGATTTCTACAAAAAAGCAACGTGGACACGTGTAGACGTCTTGGGGAAGACAGTTAAGTGTAAAGAAAGGGAAATCACCCGTCGATCTCCCGGCGGGAGGGCACTGCCACTGATGGTTTCTGTGGTTCGTGTCACGCCAGCGTTTCACACACAGGAAGCTCCTGGCTGACGCCCGTGTCGACTGCTGTTGGCCGTCAGCCTGCCCAGCACAGGAGAGGGGTGGAACTGGAGAGACTGAGGTGCAGGAGACACGGCTCACGGGCCAGGCTGCAGCCTTGCTCTCGGCCCCTGGGCAGGTGGACAGGCGACCACCAAGGTCACGATGAGCCTGGGGCACTGTCTTCTGTCAGGAGGATTCTTCAGAGCCTGCCGTGGTTGCCCAGCATCTGTCATTTGGGGTGGCACTTACCTAACCGTCCCTGCTCTCCG
>RJWK010012076.1:0-40970 GCA_004363435.1 Platanista minor
GGGTACGCGGGCCTCTCACTGCTGCGGCCTCTCCCGTGACGGAGCACAGGCTCCGGACGCGCAGGCTCAGCGGGCCGTGGCTCACGGGCCCAGCCGCTCCGCGGCCTGTGGGATCTTCCCGGACCGGGGCACGAACCCGCGTCCCCTGCCTCGGCAGGCGGACTCTCAACCACTGCGCCACCAGGGAAGCCCGGAAGTATAACTCTTACAAGTTGCTCCTTGAGAACTGCTTATATCTTAAGAACTCCAACTTAATAAATGGAATCTCATGGTGACTTTAAACAAATTACTGGTTCAACCTGAAGCTGTTGGTGCCAGTTCTGAAATTTGTCTGTTCTGCTGGTGTAGCTCTTTAATTGTGTTTGCATGGTTAATACGGACTGGGGGAGTATGTCGGCGAGGAGGAGAGCTGAGAAGGGGCACAGGAAGACCTTGACAAGGTGACTTGGCTGCTGCACAATTCTCTTCCTCCCCTCTGGCCCCTCCCACCTCCTCGCTTCTCAAGCCTTGACTTGCTACTTCTGGCAGAAGCTACTCACTAAGAAGGTACATCAAGATGAAGCTCTAACTTACTTATTTCGACGTGGCTGGCTTTTCTCCTAATATTCTCTTCTTTCTTCCGTTTCATTTCTTCATCTTTGCCTCCATTCTATTGTCTCAGAGTAAGTGGCATTTTATTCTTTCCCCAAATTTACTCTCTGTCTCCATCTCAATCCCAGCTCTCCTGTCTCCCTTAAGACTTTGATCTCTTTATTGTGACTTACCCCTTTTATTTTCAATGTCTCTCTCTCCACTGGTCCCCCTTCATTGCTGTACACGCACTCTGTTCTCAAAAAATCCCTCAAGCCTTTACTTTCCTCACGATTCTTTTTTCCACCTCCAGTTACTCTCCTATCTTGATTTCTTGTTTTACAGTCAAATTCCTCGGGTTGTCCACACTTAGAACTGCTGCTTTCTTTACACCTGCTACTTTGATGCTCATTGCACTACTGTTTCTGACGTCTCTACTTTAATAAAAAAACAAAGCAAAACAGAAGGTCCATAGTGACCTCCAAGTAGCTACATTTAATAAACACGAGTGTGTGCATGCTACTGTCGTACACTTTGTGTAAGGGATCATACTGGATATAAAATGAGGTAGAGACATCATTCTGGTCCTCTTGGAGCCCAGAGGCAGAGGAGCCAATAAAGATTTACAGTACAAGAAATAATTGCTTTATGGACGCACCCACAGAGTGTGATGAAATCACCAAGCAGTCTACCTAGAGGAGATGATAAGTGCTTCACTAAGAAGTCCTTGGGGCAGCAGGAAGGATAAATTGGGAGATTGGGATTGACATATACACACTACTATATATAAAAGACCACTAACTGAGAACCTGCTAGGTAGCACAGGGAACTCTGCTCAATACTCTGTAATGACCTATATGGGAAAAGAATCTGAAAGAGAGTGGATATACGCATATGCATAACCTATTCAGTTTGCTGTACAGCAGAAACTAACACAACGTGGTAAATCAACTGTACTCTAATAAAAACTAATTAAAAAAAGGAAAAAATCAGTCCTTCAGCTGAGAGTTGTAAGAAGAAAAGGAGCTTGATAAGGTTGAAGATTCTAAGTGCTCTAAGGGAGGAGAGCACAGACACAATGATACAGGAAAGCAAGAGAACGTCCAAGGGGTGGAGACAAACGAGGTGGTCAAGGAATTCTTGAAGGAGGTGATCCTTGATCTGGAATTCTGAAACATGGATCTGATGTGGACATCTTGGAAGTCAGGTGGCTAAAAACCGCGAAGGAGTCCATGTCTAAAAGACTGCGATATGGAAGGCCAGAGCGAATGTCATCTCCAAGTGGGAAGGCTCCACTGGTTTGAAGGAATCAGGGGTGGAAAGGCAACAGCATCTGTCCAAATGGCCTTTCCCGGGTTTATCAATTAGGTTGTCTCTACCTTTAATCACATGTAGTTAAGTGTTTTTAGATGGGGAGCTCTAAATTCCCTTCCCTTGCAAACTGTCTCCATCTGCTGCATGTGATTTAATCTGCCCTAAATGAGGGAGGAACAATGTAACCAAACAGGTCTTTTTCCCTCTCGTGTTTCTGTGTATTTTACTCATAAAAAGAACCATTTAGTATACCTTTTCCCTGCTCCATTTCTTAAACTCTCCCTCTCCTCTCCCCTTTGGGTCTGTTGGCAGAGAGAAAGGGAACAATATTTCATTTGTGAGTGAAGAGAGGACACGCGATAGAACGGTTTAGAAATAGAAACAATGCCCCCCAAATAAAGGACTTGTTCTTGGCTTCTCCCTCTCTACACCCCACAGAGTTTTTTTTGAACGGTGTCAGGACACTTCCCTTCGTCCACTGACCCAGGGAGCCAGGAATGGTTTCTGCCGAGTGGTTTTAAAGTTTCGGTCAATGTTACTATCCATTAGAACATTACACATTAAAAAGCAGGATTGCCCTAGGATCCAAATACAGAAGGCTGACACAAGAGTAAAACCGGGGGCTTTCCTGGTGGCGCAGTGGTTGAGAGTCCGCCTGCCGATGCAGGGTGCAGGGGACGCGGGGTCGCGCCCTGGTCCGGGCAGATCCCACATGCCGCAGAGCGGCTGGGACCATGAGCCATGGCCGCTGAGCCTGCGTGTCCGGAGCCTGTGCTCCGCAACGAGAGAGGCCACAACAGTGGGAGGCCCGCGTAGCACAAAAAAAAGTAAAACCGAGAAGGGAAAAATAATTTGGACTTTTGGTCAAGAGTGGGAGCCTTGCTGTTTTTTTTTTTTCAGACATATTGTGACCGCTCTGGGATCAGTAAGGAAAACATTATCGAGCGTTGAGTGAGGCCTAATGCCTGTGGGGAGTACACAAAGGACAAGGGCCTGCCTTGGGCTGGCAGCGGCAGATAAACAAGAGAAAACAATAAACAGTGGAGGTGAACCAGGCCGGAGGAGGAAGAATTTAATAACCTAGGGCTCTTTTCCCAGAAGGGAATGGCTCCCTTCACAGGCACCTGCCAACTCCTTTTTAGCCAAGCACTAGAAATAGTGGGGAAGGAAGGCCAAAATAGCTTCTTTATGCCTTAAAAGCCTCATCCAGACCACGCAGTTTACTGGCTTCATGAAAAACGTTTCATTGTGTGTCATGTAACATGCTGTTTGAATGAACTAAAAACTCTACAAATACCTTGTAAATGTGATTTAATTTCTCTGATAATCTAAACGAGGGCAATACCATTTGTCCTCAACACAGCTGCAGACTTTGCTAGGTCAGGGACTGAGTCACTTGGCCTTGTGTGTGAGCTTACCTGTAATTGAGATGTAATTAACACATATTAACAGATACAAATCTTCAGTGCTCAGTTTGATGAGCTTAGCAATTGTGTATGCTCATGTCACATGACCACCACTCGCAACAAGATGTAGAACACTTCCATTATTCCAGAAAGTTCCCTCGTGCCCCTTTTCAGTCTTTCCTCAGGCCCCCATCCTCAACAAAACTTAACCACTTTGTGATTTCTGTCATCCTAGGTTAGTTTTGCCTCCTCTTGGATTTTATAGAAATGGAATCAGACGGCACGTAGCCTCTTGTATCTGGCTTCTTTCCCTTATTATGTTTTTGAGAGTCATCCACATGGCGTGTGTATTAGTAGTTCTTTTGTGAGTAGGTAGTATTCTACTGTATGACTATATCAGAATGTATCCATTCTCCTGTTGATGAACATGCCTCTTATCAGGAAGGCTCTTTTTGTGGACATATGTTTTCGTTTCCATTAGGAAATACCTAAGAATGAAATTGCCGGTTCATAGGGTAGATATAAATTATGTCACAAGAAACTTCCAGTCTTTCAAAGTAATTGCAACATTTTACATTCCCACTAGCAAGGCATGAGAGTTTCAAGTGTTCTATATCCTCAACGATACATATTATCGTCTTTTTCGTTTCAGCATTTTATTGGGTGTGAAATGGCATCTCATTGTGGTTTTAACTTGCACTTCCCTGTTGTGCATTCTACATGTTTTTATTGGACAATTGTATTTTTTATTTTGTAAATCTTTTATTTTCAAATCTTTTGCCCCCTTTTAAAGTGGATAGTTTGCCTTTTCATTGATAATTTGTAGGAGTGATTATATATTGTAGCTATGTCTTCTATCAGCTATATTTATGCAATTACTTTCGCATTTCTGTGGCTTGTCTGTTAATCTTCTTTTCTTTTTTTTTTTTTTTGTGGCACCACACGCCATGCAGTATCTTAATTCTCCAACCAGGGATCGAACCCATGCCCCCCTGCCGTGAAAGCACCGGTTCTTAACCACTGGACCCTCAGGGAAGTCCCTGTTAATTTTCTTAATGCTGCAGAAAATGTTAATTTCAGTGTAGTAGTCTGATTCATCATTTTTTTATGGTTAGTGTTTTCTGTATTCAGTCTAAGAAATCTTTGTCCACCTCAAAGTTGTAAAGATAGTCTATGTTTTCTTCTAGAGGCTTTATGATTCTAAGTTTTATGCCTAGGTCTATGATGGCTTGCAAATTAATTTTTGTTTATGAAATGAAATAGACATTGAATTTTTGCCAATATTCAACTGCTCCAACAACATTTATTTAAAAAGACTTTCCTTTCCCCATTGGATTAACTTGGCACCTTAATTTGGAAAACAATTGACCATATATATGTGGATCTATTTCTGGACTCTCTGTTCTGTTTCACTGTTCTCTTTACCTATTCCTATGTTATCACTTATGTGTTTTTTTCTAAATTCAGAACTGCAGCCGCTCACATTTCCCACCTGCCAAACCCAAGCATAGGGCCATTAACAGTATCTTACATTTGTCTAGAGCTTGATACTTCTCAAAGCTTTTCCTATACTTAACAATAGTATGTTAGTATATTAGTAGCACTAATGGCTATTAAATGCCTATTATGTGCTAGTATTTCTTTCTTTCTGCTCCTCCTATACATTTTTCCTTTAATCCTTATGAACCCTTTTACATAGTATTATCTCCACTTTATTGACGAAGACACTGAGGCGTAGAGGTAGTTGAACTACTCTACCTTACCTACTATTACATAGCCAGTAAGTTCTGTAACTGGATTCCAAACCAGTTCGATGGTCTTAAGAGTTCTTGCTACTACCCTCTACCGGTGGTACGAGAAGGTATTGTAATCTACTTTGAGTCAAAATGTGCTCCTTGTAAACCATTTAGAAAGTATATTGTTTTCAGGTAAAATCTTAACCATATTTTTACATACTTGGCGAGTGCTTGTGCTGTTGTTTCCATCCGTACATTGGTAGAAACCTTGGAATTGGTGGGCAATACCTATTAGATGGGAAATCTAATTGTTTATTAGGTAGCAAAGAATAAACAGAGCAGCAAATGGGAATTGATGAAAAATGGGAACTGTCTGCATTTCTCACTAATCTAGCTGATGGTGGTGAGTTGGAATGGCTTCTGTGAGTGTCCTTACTTAGCCTGGCTTCGTCCCTATTTCCACTGCCCTGCACTTCAGTGGGTCCAACAAAATGAGTAAATTCTCTGAGCTCCCCCTTGCTTTCCTGGGTTCATAAATGACTCTAGTGAGGTGGGATGCGGGTATCGACTCTCAAGTTTTAGTAAAAAAACAGAAAGCAAATAGAGCACCACAGACATTTTCAAGAGGAGCCTTCTGTAGTTACTGAAAGTATTACAGTCAAGAGCTTGCCTCCTTGAGTTCTTTGTAAGTTTGGTTGCCTAGAGAAACAGTTTGGCTTCCTTGGGGTTCATCGCCTTGAATAAACAGGAGCTTGGGGTGGGATGGCTCACACCTCTTAATCAATCCCAGCAGCCAAGGAGGGCAGGGGTCAAGTGCACAGGAGGAGAAAAACCAATCTGGTCAAACTAGTTTGACTTTTTTTTCTTTTTTTTTTTTTTTGTTGCGGTATGCGGGCCTCTCACTGCTGCGGCGTCTCCCGTGGCGGAGCACAGGCTCCGAACGCGCAGGCTAAGCGGCCATGGCTCACGGGCCCAGCCGCTCCGCGGCATGTGGGATCTTCCCGGACCGGGGCACGAACCCGTGTCCCCTGCATCGGCAGGCGGACTCTCAACCACTGCGCCACCAGGGAAGCCCTAGTTTGATTTTTCAAAGGAACCTGAATCATATGTTTCTTTTCACTTTGATAACGTTTCTGAGCTGTCATTTAAATGCCACCTTAGACTGAGGAAAGTCTTCTGAGCTATCAGATTTGAAAAAAGTAGACCAGATACTCGTTTAGAATTTCTTCAGCAGCAGTGACAACAGCTGGATTTCCATTCATTCATTCATCCCTAATTCAACAGGAATTTTTAATGAACTGGCTTGTGGTAAATGCTGCCTGGTGAATATTTATTAACTCTGTATTATTGTCCAAGTTATTTTCTTCCGTTCTTAGAGAAGCAACAGGTAGCAATAACAGTTGTAATTCAGTTGCAGGATAAAGGAAGGGCATGCCAGTTAGGAGGTTTCAACTATAAAGTATACCTAGGAAGCAGAATATAATTATTCTTATGCTTCTATTTCAACATTGAATTCCCTTAGAATAGTATCCCATAGATTTTGATAACATATTTGCTTTTATAAATCTTCAATATTTTTTCACCAAGTAGATTGTTACAGTATCTTTTGGGTAAATTTGAGTGCATTTTTTTGTGACATGATGAGTATTTGAGGGTGTTGTTACAAGGTGTTTGACGACACTTTAGTTTTTAGTTTAAATAGTAACAGTGTTCTCAGTTTCATAAGCTGCTCAACTGTGTATATGAATGTAAACTTGACTGATAAAGATACCTGACTTTTTTTTGGGCTGGGGTGAGGCAAAAGATGATATTAAAATTTCTGCAAAGTTTCTCTTAAGTTTCATCAAATAACAGCATGCCAGGTCCGTCGGTCAGCATTACTGGTTTGCGGAAGTGGCCCTACCCTCTCATATCAGCTCTCAGTCATTTCCCAAAATACTTTTCGGTTTCTAGTTAAAGTACTGTTGCTGTGCCAGGACCCTGAATGAAGGCAGACATCTGAGGCCAGGACCAAGGACTGCCAAGGCTAGTCTGGGAATGGAACAAAGGGAGAGCCAGACCCGGGAGCTGGCAGGACCTCGGAGTGCTTAGAAACTAGCAGTTAAAGACGGAGCCTGGGGAACAGCAATGATTCAGCGAACAAGCAAATGCAGAGGTGCCTGCCCCTGGCCATGCATGTCAGGACAACAGTCAGGAGGCACTAGCTGTCAGGGCCCCTGGAAGTGGAACCAATTTCCTCCTCTGCCAGGAAGCCTTTCCTATGTTTCTCACAGTATCTGAGGCTGCTCCTACCGTGTGCTGAGCAGGGCAGTCACGTGGGAGATGGCCAGCGCGTTCATCTCCAGAGAAGGGACATACATGGACCTGCCTGGGTTGCAGGGGGCAGATCCAGGTGGGCAGTGGCATAAGTCTTCTTGTTCCTGGCTCTGGCTCTGTCCAACAGACTACGATGCTGCTTCTGTTCTGGGAAGCTTTTCTGGCACAACGGTGCCCCTCATCTTCTTCCAGCTCTAAGTAGATTAGTTAGTTATAAGGCAGGAAGTTGAATAGCTTCAGGCTTTAGTCTCCTGGTTATTCTGGGGCTGTTTGCTGTTAGCCCTTCTCTCAGACTGGGGCTTTGAAAAGAGCTTATTCTTTTTCTGGGACAGAGAAAATGACCAGGACACAGCAATATTTTAAGTCCCAAGGACCCTCACATCTGTTTGCTTTCATGCATTCTGTGTACAAATATATATGACGATTTAAAACGTTTTTTTCTTTCTTTATTCTCGCTCTCTCTTTAATGTATTTTTGTTTCTTTACTTCTGTTCCCTCTTAGCTCATTTTTATTCCATTGGGTTACAATTGGGTTGATACTTCAAGTATGCTTATTTGGCCTGAGGGGCAAATACAGGATTAAAAACACAGGCAGAGCCTGAGAGCCACCATAATTGTTTACTTATTTACTACTTAACACATAATATCAGGCTTGTTACTGTACTTCCGAGCAGCTGGAGTGATATATCCTCAACCTCTACCATAAAACTTACTGCTTGCTGCCTAGTGGGCAAATCCAGTCTCAACTGTAGAATCTTCAAAAATAAAAAAAAAGTGCAAATTTAATGTTTTGAAGACTATCCAACTAAAGTAATAAAATATTACTTAGGACGAATTCTTAGGGGATCTATTTTACTAAAAAGAGAACAAACGACTTCGTAATCGGCATGTCAATTGTACTTAAATGGTATATCAAAGAAAATCACAACATCAAAAACTTCATGCTTTTACTGGTTTTACAAGTTCAGTTCTATATAATCCATTTGCTTAGTAAATTCCTTTTTCATCCATAATACAAAAATAAAAATCATTTCTGTTTCTATCCACATTATATTTAATCTGATTATAAATGTAATTGTGTCATTAGTTCCTACGTGTGTACTGTACCCATTATCAATCAAGATTGCCTTTCCTAATAGGTATAATGATATTTTTGCGGATGGTCACACTCTCCTGAATATCAGTTGAATCTTTTGTTGTCCACAAAAGATACACGCAGCCCTAGGACCTTAGCTTGGCTGACTAGAGGCCGTAGAATGTGTCGCTCCCCCAAGCTTGAATTTGATATTGCTTTTTCTAGAGATGATGGGTTTATTATAGTTCTGAGTTTGATCACCTCTGTTGTGTGACAGTTCCCTTGGACTTTCAGAGAGTGCCAATCTTTGTTCATTGGGGGACCAGCCTGTCACTCTGTGGCTCAAATCGGAATAAGACATTTTAGAAGGAGAAGGAAGAAAACTCACACAAGGATGAGGATTCAAAGAAGGAGTAACTTGTGGGTTTGGGGCAACGTACCTGCCTTGGTGTGTTCTAGGGTAGCCTTGAAAATCCACCACAAAAGCGTGTTTCCCCAAAGCCTCCAAATAAGCCTCAAAGCATAATCAATTTCCAGAGAGAGTATTCTATCTTTCTGAGGAGGCAGCATATGGGAGCTGCTGGGAAGGCCTTCCAGTCCAATTAAAAGGCAGATAGATCAGAGAACACAGGACTCCTGAAGCTGTCTGATCTTTTGCCTATGATTTGCCTCAAGTGCAACTGACAGCCCCGACTTGCAATTATGATGCAGAGACTGGTATAGCTGGAGACTGGTCCAACAGAGAGGGAAGGTTTGACCATTTACACGCAGTTAATTATTAAGGGCTGTCAGATGTCAGAATGGGAATTGGTAATACTGTGGTTAAACGCCCACCACATGTCTAATTTGAGTTGTGCCCACTACCTCCAGCACCACTTCAAATTAAGTCCACATTAATGTCTGATGACTCACAGCTGTGCAGCATACAACTCTGTGAGCTCCAGGGGTGGGAGGGAGGATTTGCATATCAGTTAGTGCCAGATAATGATTATGAACGATGTGCATCTCTCTTTGTTGGAATAGGCACCGTATAAGCCAAAGCCATAGCCATTATTATTATTTAAAACCATCGTCAGGCTTAAGACAATGTTGATCTGTAAATTAGCTTCTCGTTGCAATTAATCCAGGTTAAAAAAGGCAATTCCAGGGGAAACGATATACATGTTGTCAGTGGGTGCTAAATAGGCCCCAAAGAGATCAGAGTATGGCCAAACGAGAATCGAAGTGAGCCTGTCTCTATAATAATGAGAGTTTATATTTGGGGCTGCCAAAATACTCTTTTTTTTTTTTTTTTTGGACGATGATAGTTTCGAATGTACTGTTCCAAGTCAGCCCCTGAGTGGCGGCCTTGGTGCCCACCTGCCCAGCATTTGGTTAAGGGAGTTCTCTGGGGGTCTTCCACTGTGCCAGGGATCTCACAGCAGGCTTCCACCCATCCAGACAGGCAGACAGCAGGTGTCACTCGGCTCAGGGAGGCACTCTAATGGTGTCCATGGACTTTGGAAGCTTTGAGAGTGATGGCTGATTTCCAGCAATCCAGAGAGCCGTATGGGGAACCCCTCATGCAGAAATATTTTGGGGTCCTGGGCATACATATGGTTTTCTGATATGTGGTCAGTGGTAAGCGGGAGGGAATGGAACTTGGTGGTGGCTGTAGGAAGCCACGGGGGCTTGTTGGCATTCCTGCCCTTGGCCATTCCATGGGCTGGCTTGCAAGCAATGCCCAGTTTAGAGCAAAGCTAGGGTTAGGCACTCTTTCTTAAGAAAAATAAGCACTTCTGAGACGACCAAAATGTAAATCCTTTATTTACAAAAGGATGGTACAGGCTCTTTACTTTAATCGGAAACCATACCGTCTCACCATTTATATGCAAATCGGCATGAGATCATTTCATAGAAACAAACCAAAGCTTAAAAAGAAAATCATGCTCACTCTTGGTACCAGAGGGGTTTTGGTTTCTGTTTTGTTTGACTAAAAACAGAAAAGATATTTTGAAAGAGAGCTTAGGGCAAAATAGGACTCTGACAAGATTTAAGCGTCTTCAACACTGACCAAAGAAGCATTTAGGAAACCCAAGTGGATGTGAGTGTGTCACACACTTGAGTTTGCTGCTAAACAGACAGCAGGAGCTGTGGAACAGAGACCTCACTTGGGGCCAAGAGACTATCTGACTGTTTCCATTGCAGTGCCTAAAAAAAGCCTGCATGGTGAAGGGGCGGTGGCCCTTTAAGCAGGAGCAGGGGCCAAGGGCAGGCCACAGCCTGGTCACTCTGGCTAGTGTTCTCTCTCTGTCCTCCAAGTGGGTGATTAGGAAGCCCAAACATAACGATCTGTTATGGACGGAGATCACAGTGTCTGCGGTTTCCAGAAGCTGCTGCTGACATTGTCTTGACAAGAACTCCAGCTCAGGGGTCACCTGAGTTGGAGCTGTGGGCTTTGTGTCCTGAGAAAACTCCAGACCCACGAACTGGGGGGGCATAAGGCAGAGTGTGAGGTTGCTTCCTTTCATCAGGTTTTTGTGTCTGAGCTGGACTGGTGCTGCTCTGTTCATTACTTATTTAAAGCAGAGTTATTTTCTGCGGGTGCCCAGACTTGGTCGTGACTGTGGAAACTGCAATGCTCCCTAAATAACAGCCAGGCGTAATGGCTGTACAGTAATAATTTTGCCTTTGGGGGTCTTTCTGAACTCTACTGCGGGTGGTATGACTAACGCTTTTATGATGGCACATCTGTTTGCAAGGTCTTTTTTCTTTTTTGGTCTAGTCCTCTGATTCCTGTTTTCAGAAGCAATGAATAGCCCCACCTTTCTGCTTGGATTTCAGTTTCTCTACGTTTCAAAAGTATAAGTTTGATGAGTTTTTCTATAGTCAATGTCACACTCCCTAAAGGGCTGGGTGGTAAGTGCTGTCAAAAGATTGGAATAGCAATTACATTTGTGTCGTAATGTCCACCAGGTCTTATGGAAAGGGTTTCACGCCTGAGAAAGTATAAATATTCTCTCAAGATGATACAAGCTGATACTTCCACTAAGGGAAAAGGTGGTCTCCAGGAGACGCAGAATGTCCCAGTCAGGTGTGCTCTGTCTACTCCATGTGATTCTAGCCCAGGTGGGAACTAGTTCTCTGGTCCTGAAGAATGATGTCTGCTGAGGCACTGTTGGAGTTACATTCCCTTGGTGGGTAGGGATGGAGCCCAGGCCTCACCATCCCCTCCTTTACTAGCTGGATGGCCTGGAGTACGTTCCTTTTAACTCTTTAGCATCTCAGTAACTTCGCTGGCAAAGTAGGGGGAATAATAACACCTTCATAATTTTTTTTTTTTTTTTTTTTTTGCGGTACGCGGGCCTCTCACTGTTGCGGCCTGAGCACAGGCTCCGGACGCGCAGGCTCAGCGGCCGTGGCTCACGGGCCCAGCCGCTCCGCGGCATGCGGGATCTTCCCGGAGCGGGGCACGAACCCGCGTCCCCTGCATCGGCAGGAGGACTCCCAACCACTGTGCCACCAGGGAAGCCCCATCACCTTCATAAGTTTGTTACGAGAAACCAGTGACACAGTACATATAAAGCACTAGTCCAGTACCAAACCCAGGGCAAGGTCTCAACTCATGGGCCCTTCTTTCTTCTGTCTTTTCTTCTCTGACTTCACATTACAGGTATCTTAATGACAGTATCTTTCATTTTAGTTATTACACAACAGTTTTCAAAATAGTTTCATACAGATGATTTTTGATAATGTACTTCGTAATTTTTTAGCACACAGGACATTTTTGGTGATTTATATAACTATCTGTTTCATATCCGTCTTCTCCTTAGAATATACTAGCTCTTGGAAGACAGGGGCCATGCCCACCTTGTTCACTTCAGAACCCTTGGTGCCTCCCATCAGCTGGCATAGAGGACAAACTCCACATTTGTTGGATAAATACATTATTCCTTCTGAACACCCAGACTCACATGTGATGGGGGAGAGGGAGCCCCATTGGCAAGGCAGGTAGTTGGTGGGCAAAAGTTTGTATTTGTCCATTCTCCCAGGACCCCTGATTCCTGCTCTAATACTCACCCAATAATCCTATAGCTTTTCAGTAGCTGTGATTTCCCTGGCAGGATTTCCCTGGCATGGCCTCGTCCAGGACTTGGATACCTGAAGTGAGATCAGGTTGGATGAGAGAGGAGAGAGCAAGGATGAATCAAGTCCGTTAAACCAGAAGCCTTATAATTTCTACTTGAAAAAACTTGGGACAAATTCACCATGAACCTTAAATATCAGCCTCATCTGGGTCATGTCTTCTTTAGGCTCCGCCTCTGCTGAATTCTCTCTTATGTCAGGTTTTGTGAATGTATTTCCTTTATCTTTTCTATCCTCCGCTGTTACACCCTCCCTCCTTTGCCTGCCTGATTCTTGTTTATTCAGATCTCAGCCTAGAGGCTACTTTATGTACTACATAAATTTAGGTTAGATCCTGGTTTAAGTGCTTCCAAATCTTGTATTTCACCATCAGTAAGTGTTATCATGTTACACTGTAATTTCCTTATTTCTCTGTGTCACTCTCAAACCCATCCTAAGAGGGAAAAAAAACTATCAGGACCCAGCACAATGCCTAGCATAAAATAGATGCTCAAAAAATATTTGTTGACTGAAAGTAGAAAGTAGAAAGGAAAAGTCCCATATAATCTCCTCTCCCGCCTTGATAACCACTTTTATTATTGACAAGGCAGGTCAAATCACCAACTTAAAGACAGTATAGCTGGGTAGGGTCACCTAGACACTTACTGTACAGATATATGAAGATCAGAGGAAATATTTTAAAGTAATTTAAGACAGCAGGCTTTTGATCCCATTTGCAAAATAAGCCCCTTACCGATCTTCCCCGTTGTGGACGGGCTTTTTGAGAATGAGATGAACGAAGTTGGTTTGCCTGTCTTGAATTCCTCATTGTGCCTACATTGATTATTTGGGTTTCCAGGTGTCTCCATCACTTTGGCCCCATTTATAAAAGGAAATGAGCCACACCCTCTGGGATATCTACATCTTTCTCTGGTCTCCAGTCCCGGTGGGCAGCACAACACACGTGGACCAGGTCTTAGAAAGGATATTTAGGAGCCTTTCAGTTAAATGAAGTGTGAGAACTTCCAGGGTTTCTGGGATCTAAGCAACCAGGAACAATTCCTCACTGTTTTCAACTAAGACAAACAGAAAAAAAAAAAAAAAAAAAGTAGGGGAGGAGGAAAAAACTCTGGTCTCTGATAAATAACCTTTCCATGTGAAGTGCACATCAGTCTGACATAAGTAATTAGCTGTCAGGTGCTGGGCTTTGCTGTCAGAGGCCAATTTTCAGATTAGTGTTAATTGCAGGGGTCCCCCCCACCATGGCCTTTGCTCCCGCCCCCTCACTCCTTCAGTGGACTGCCTTCCCCAGCTTGCTGCCAGTTTGACTGGAGCCTGGGGTCATGGATCTGGCAGGGTGGAATCAATTACTGGCCAATGACGATTTTCCCACAGGTCTAGGCTTGGGAGAGGAGGGCTGTTCCTGCTGCCTAGACAGCTGGTCTGACTGTCCGCTAGGAAAGGAGCCTGCAGAGGGAGAGAGGGGCCACGCTCAGTGATCAACCGCCGACCGCCCATACGTTATTGACAGGATTTCGCGGAGGTGCCGTTGCTACTTCTGCTGGTCCTCTCTCTCTCAGGGCTTTGTGTCCGCACTGACTACTGGTTTATCCTGACATCTTTCTGTCCTGAGGAAAGCACAGACCCGGAAATATTCCAATCCAATTTGTTAATGGGTCTCAACTCAAGAGGAAAAAGAAAAATGAAGATGGCACGGTGTTATTATAGCCTAATGGCAACATTTGGACATGTTATTTGAGCAATTAAAAAAATTTAAAACTTTTTAATTATTAGGGTTGTGATTTGTATAATTTTGGTTCAGCTGGGGTTCCCACATATGATTCATAATAAGACCTCGATTTTCTTGACACTTCCAAAATTTCAAGTCATTTTGGACTTCAGTCAACATAGCATGCAATTTGGGACTGCATTTTGAAAATCTACCCCCAAGGTTTTCCGCTTAGTAATAATAATAAAATCTGCATAAAGATGTTTTGCTCTCAGTTACCTACTGTGGTCTATGCCTTTAGCTGAAATTTTGATCAAGAAGAGCCATTTGGATGCTGGAAAACTGTGCCTTATCTTTTTTCTTCTGCCTATGATTCTTTATGATGCATGTTAATTCAAACAAATACTCCAACATCGTTTTAACAGTATTTTTGATCTTTTGAAAGCCAAGAGTTTATATTAGATAAAGTGCCCAAATCCATTTGTCAATGATGTATACATTTCAGAGAAATTTGGGGTTTTGAAAGATGCATTTAACTCTTCAACTTATCATTAAAAGGAATGAAACAAGTACACTGAAAGAGTGATATAAAAACTAGTGCCACACTATAAAAAATGAAAATATTTATACATAAAAATATTTTCTTAATAACACCTTATTTGATTTCCCTTTTATAGTTTTTCTTTTTCTTTTAGGAAACTAACTTTCAGACCGAATTCTCTCTCTCTCTCTCTGTTTTGTATTTAAAACTTCTATGGATCTCAGAGGGAGTTTAGCTGCATAATTGAAATAGTCTTTTATTACAATGGCTCAGTTCAAGATTAAACAATAATCTTGTTTATCAATAAATGAGCATGGGTCAGAAAAGTCAAAAAAGATGTGAGATGTCTCAGTTAAACAGGTCCATACTCCTTGGGTGGCAACTTTCAGACACTAGGCCTAAAAGGTCTCTTGGAAACGTAAAAATTGGGATGAGAAATACAAGTCTGAGATCCACTGGGCCATACATCCTGTAATCCAAGGAACAGGATCATGGGAGAAGTCCCCTTTCTCCCGATCAGGATGAGTGGGGTCCCTGCTCTTTGCCCTGGAGGAAGACTGGAGGAGGCGGGCATAGGAGGTAGAGTTAGGAACCCAGAATTCTCCCTCCTATTCTGAGCATGGAGCTGACATCGGGAGGGCTAACAGGTGACTTCTATTAAACCACACCTGTGACAACATTGAAGGATCCTAAATTTCACAATGAAGGGTTTGTGAGCAAAGTCTTATTGTGCAACGTCCTGGTTAACTGCTGTGGAATCTTGAGTCCCTGGTAACTGAAATTGACAGTGATGTCAACACTTGTTTTGTAAGAGCCACTACTAAATTATTCTGCCTGATTTTCAGCATGGAGCAGTGTTGTATTAATTAGGATATTTTCCTATTTTATTTTTATCTTCAAAATCCAGCACATGGAAGGCTATCAATAAATGTTTGGTAAATCTTTTAAAAAAGAGGGAAGCTGGGAGGGATAAATTGGGAGATTTGGATTGACATATACACACTACTATATATGAAATACATGACTAATAAGAACCTACTGTACAGCACAGGGAACTCTACTCAATACTCTGTAATGACCTCTATGGGAAAAAAAAATCTAAAAAAGAGTGAATATATGGATATGCATAACTGATTCCCTTTGCTATATAGCAGAAACTAACACAGCATTGTAAATCAACTATACTTCAATAAAAATTAATTTTAAAAAAAGAGGGAGAAAGAGTGGAGCGAGAAGACAAAATGATATCAGAAGGTAGAACTCACATGCTCAAGAATTATGGAATGCTGCAATAACTGCATGTGTAGAGTAAGTCATCATCAAGATTGAGTGTCTTCATGGTCCTTGTACTCCTAGTACTGCCATTAGACATAGACACAGAACTTAAGCCTAGCTCAGAAAGATCCATCACAGATGTAGTGATTCAAAAAAAATAATAATAATAAAGTTAACCATCAGTTGTATAACTAATTATGATTTGTTTCTACGACTTTGTGAGACTTTTCATATAAATTGAATGGGTACAAATTACTCCGTGACCTTAAGACTCAAGAAATATCACATTTATTTTCATGACTAAGTTAAAATAAATAGATGAAGTTTAGTCCTATAACAATCTAGTTGGACATACCTCCAGTTTCAGTTATTGTTTTAGGGTTCTCAGTTCCTCTCCCTGAGGTCTTACAAGGTTCCTAGGGCTTTTGCAATCCAGGGAAGAAATGGGGAAGGGCCTCTAGTCTTCAGCTTAACATGCTTGCTGAAGAGAAGCTCATAACTGAAGCTCCTTCATCTTCTCAAAGGAAAATGACTCCTTCATCTTCTCAAAGGAAAATGACTCCTTCAGTGTGAGGCCAAGGGAGAGTCTCAGACATTACTCACAGCCCCCAAAGCCACAGAGCTCGGTATTGGAGTCTCAGACACTTATCTACTCTGTGAGAGGGCCTGCCACCTCCTGGGAGCAATGTTTGAGGTGGGCCCAGGGTCCATCAAGCTACTCATTGGACAACTTCTTTAAATTTCAAATGACGGGGTAATATTAAGAGACGTCTCCACCCCCCCCCCCCCGCCCTTTCTGGGATCAAGGGCTGTGACTTACAGAAAACACACTAACCTCTTCCTCAGAAGAGGAGGTAAAGTCCTCGAGTGATGTTTATTCTTCTTGATATCCTGTAACTTGAATAGTATGACGTAAAGTTAACACTACTTAAATACTATGATGTAAAATCAATACATCTTATGTTTCAAGACAAAGGGATAAAAGAGAGAAAAAATGAATACTGTTCATCTTTCTCCCAGCCTTCCCCAAAGGGACCTACAGTCTTATCAGGATATACATATTCACAACAAAACAAGGAGGAGACACTCATGAAAATTACAGTCCTCATTTCTGACACTGGTCACATGATCATAGCTGGGGTTTATAACTACCTTCTTCTACTACCCATTCTGTATTCTCTTTACCTTCAGCAAGCACCTTGGTTGGTCATGGTTCTTTACGAGGTGGAGTGACCCAAACCTTCATTCATGATGGTTCTGGGCCAGTAATAGCCTCACCTGGATTGGGCTGTTGTAGTTTTCCATTGACTTTAATCACAGGGCAGGATAATACTAAGAGAGGTCCCAGGGGATCTCTTATATTCCAGATATACTCTTCCTCACCTCCATTGTGGAGTAGCAGTCCCCTTTCCTCTTAGTGGCCAGGATCAGTCACACCAGCCAGCACACTAACTCCCTTCTTTGCCTGTTGATTCAGAGGCACAAGAGCCCAAAGTGGTGGGGCTGCAGTCTCAACTTCCAGTTCAATAAAATCATTGTTGTGTCTCCTGGTGGAAGCATTCTTCCCTTTAGAACTAAAACCTATAGGCCAGCAGAGCCTAAGGCCATGGGAACAGAAAGCAAATATTTGGCTAGTGGGTCATTAGGAGTAAGAGTGAGTGGTGCTACTCCCAGTTCCACACTTTGATTCTTGGACCCATGAGTCCTGGCTATGGGACAGAACAATATACTCGGTGCTGATTCCGAGCACACACAGCCTTCTGCAGAACCTCGTCCCAGCCCTACAAGTTACTGCTACCTAGCTGGCGCTGTAACTGAGTCTTCAAAAGGCCCTTCCACTATGTCTGGGCCTGCTCGGCCCTATCACACATATACACCACTTCCATTTGGTGACGGAGTGCTGCTGTGCATGCGCAATTTGATGGCTTAATGGGTCAGATAACACCCAGTTCACAATGGGCAGCTCAGGTTGCCTGGTAACTTGGTGGCCCATGGTTAAGCATTGAGCCTCTATGAAGGCCCAGTAGGAGGCCAAGATCCGTTTCTCCAAAGGAGACTAGTTATCTGCAGAGGATGGCAGGGATTTGCTCCAAAATCCTAAGGACCTGCACTGAGATTCACCTGTAGGGGCCTCCCAAGGGCCCTAAACAGCATCCTATCAGCCGCCGACATTTCAAGCACCATTGGATCTGCCGGTTCATATGGCCCAAGTGGCAGGGCAGCTTGCGCAATGGCCTGGACCTTTTGCAGAGCCTTCTCTTGTTCTGGGCCCCACTCAAAAGTAAGACATTTTTGGATCACTTGGTAAGGGGGCTAGAGTAACACACTCAAATGGGGGCAATATGCTGCCTCCAAATCCCAAGAGTCCCACGAGACGTTGTGCCTCTTTTTTGGTTGTAGGAGGGACCAGATGCAACCACTTATCCTTCACCTTAGAATGGATACCTTGACATGCCCACACCACTAGACCCTTAAGAATTTCACTGAGGTGGAAGGCCCTTGAACTTTTGTCTAACTATTTCCTACCCTCTGACACACAAATGTCTAACCCATAAGTCTTAGAGTAGTTGCTACACCTTGCTCACTAGGTCCAATCAGCATAATTTCATCAATACAATGAGCCACTGTGTGTCTTGAGGAAGGGAGATCCCTGTGAACTAGATTATGGCATAGAGCTGGAGAGTTGATACGACCCTGAGGTGGGACAGTGAAGGTGTACTGCTAGCCTTACCAGATGAAAGCAACTTGCTTTTGGTGGGCCTTATGGACAGGTATAGAGGGAAAAGAACTTCCCAGGTCAATAGCTGCATACCAGATACCAGCGGATGTGTTAATTAGCTTAAGCAATGAAACCACATCTCTTACAGCAGCTGCAATCACCTGGAGTCATCGGCTGGTTGAGCTTATGATAATCAACAGTTACTGTCCAAGATCCATCTATCTTCTGCATTGGTCAAAGAGGTGAGTTGCATGGGGATGTGGTGGAAATTGTTACCCTCTTATCTTTCAAGTCCTTAATGGTGGCACTAATTTCTACAATCCCTCCAGTAATGTGGCATTGCTTTTGCTTTACTATTTTCCTAGGTAGAGGCTGTACTAGTGGCTTCCACTTGCATTTCGCACTATTATAGCCCACAGATCAGGGAACCAATGTGAGGATTCTGCTAGCAGCTAAGTGTGACTATTCATTCCAGCTATGCATTCCAGAACTCAGGAAATAACCAAGGATGGGTTCAGGGACACACCAGGCCCACTGTCAGACAGACCTGAGCTAACATTCCATCAACCACCTGACCTCCATAAGCTCCTATTCTGACTGGTGGACCACAGTGACATTTTGGGTCTCTTGGAATTAGTGTCAGTTCAGAGCCACTGTATAGTTCCTGAAAGTTCTGATTATTTCCGTTTCCTCAATGCAGAGTAATCCTGATAAGACTGTAGGTCCCTTTGGGGAAGGCTGGGAGAAAGATGAACAGTATTCATTTGGGGCAGTGTACTGGGTACTGGGGTCCTTTCTTTTTATATATATATTTATTTATTTTTGCTGTACGCGGGCCTCTCACTGTTGTGGCCTCTCCCGTTGCGGAGCACAGGCTCCGGACGCGCAGGCTCAGCGGCCATGGCTCATGGGCCCAGCCGCTCCGCGGCAGGTGGGATCTTCCCGGACCGGGGCACGAACCCGCGTCCCCTGCATCGGCGGGCAGACTCTCAACCACTGCGCCACCAGGGAAGCCCTGGGGTCCTTTCTTAAGGGGACCTGGCCTCTCCTTCATTCAGGGGATTCTGGGTCTGTATACTGGCTCAAGTCTTGGAACTGATTGAGGGCTGTGACCCTCGGTTTTTATGATTCAGGTAGACTTTTGTTTACTTGACTAGGACTGTTCTGCTTACATGGATTGAGTAAGAATTTGGTAGGCTTATGTATTAGTTATGTATCGGTTCTCCAGAAAAACAGAACCAATAGGGCAGTGCGGTCACATGGAGAGAGGGTCTTCAGCACATCCTGGAGATACCCTTGGCTTGCATGTGACATGCATGCTGGGCATGAGGGAGTCCACATGGGGCCTGCTGTGGGAGGGTGAGATGGCCGTGCGGCAAAGACTGGGTAGGGCCAGGGACTGCAGGGCTGGAGGACCAGATGGAGGATGGGGCAGAAACTCAGAGGGGTCAATCACCAATGAAAGCCAAGGGGAGGACAAGTCAGCGGGGAGAGGCCCCATGCCCTGAATGGGCTGAGAGTTTATCAGCTGCAGGATGCTAGCGACAGACACCAGCTGAATGCTCAGGGACCAATCAAGCCAAAGATTCCCCAGTGGAGTTCAGAAGAGCCAGTCTGCAGCTGGTCCAGAGAACAGCAGGCCAGTCTTCAGACCCAGACCCTGGCCTCCATGAGGTCACTGAGCTGCTCGGAACACCTAGCCACCTTCTGGAGAAGACTGAGGGAGGAAAAGTATAAAGGGAGAGGCTGAGCATCCCCTAATGAACTGTCTAAGGGTATTGCCTTGGATTAAAGCTTAAGGCAGAGATTTCGTTGTTGTTTTCTCACAGCCTAGCTGGTGGGCCCAAATCAGATCAAATGCAGAGCAAAAAATAAGCTAATTTTCTCTGCATATCTGAGCTGCAGCGTGAGTACATCTGCAGTCCCTCTATGCCTGTGACTGTTTTCTCTCAGTAACTGAAATCATCTAAGCCGTGATCAGGCACATCCACGTTGGTTGGGAAACGAGGAAGCACTGCTGCTGTGGGACCGTGAGCATGGCCTTCACCTCTCGGGGCCTCTCTTTCCTCATCTGTAAAATGACAGCACGGGTTAAGATGTCCTGTAATGGTTTTTCCACCCCCCAAAATTCTATAACCAAATAAGAAAAGAAAAATATGTTCATGGTACTCTGCAGACTATGCTAGTGCTTTTCAAACCTTTCCACCTCAGTTTTCTAGTGGCAGAGAAGAGAGAGCTTGCACCTCCCAGGATCGTCCTGGGTATGGCTTAGAGTAGCCTGTTGAGGTGTTTCCAGAAAATTCCATGTAGTCCTGTGTCTTATCTTTAAAAATTCATATAACTTTTGTATTATATTTCATAATATATTGGGGTTTGTTTTAATATAAAATCAACGCTTTAAATTACTTACCATTGACCACAACTGATGGACTGGAAGAAACACCACGTTAATCTTGTGGCTTCAACTATTCTCTGGTTCACTGCTCATAGGGTTCAAGCACTGGTTCAAGTGCTCCTGGGGAGCACTGGTTAGAAGTCCAGGATGGGAGCACCATGAGGATTGACTTAGGCTGGCACAGTTTCCAATGTAGAAGTTCTAGATCTAGTGACCTGGTCTTCAATTTCCTCATGTAAAACAGAGAGTCCTAATCAAAACCACCGTGAGATATCCCCTCACACCCCTCAGCATGGCCACTATCAAAAGAACAGAAAATAACAAGTGTTGACGAGGATGTGGAGACATTGGAAGCCTTGTGTGCTTTTGGTGGGAATATAAAAGGATGCAGCCACTATGAAGAGTATTATGGAGGTTCCTCAAAAAACAAAAAGTAGAACTACCATATGACCCAGAAATCTTATCTCTGGATTTATAGCCTAAAGAACTCAAAGCACGATCTTAAAGAGATAGTTACACACCTATGTTCATTGCAACATTATTCACGATAGCCAAGAGGTTGGAAACAACCCAAATGTCCATCAACATATGAATGGAATAGAAAATGTAGTATATACATACAATGGAACATTATGTAGCCTTAAAAAAGATGGAAATCCTATTACATGTACAACACTGATGAACCTTGAAGATGTTATGCTAAGTGAAATAAGCCAGTCACAAAAGGACAAATGCTTATATGATACTACTTATGTGAAGTATCTAAAGTAGTCAAAATCATAGAAACAGAAAGAAAAAAGGTAGTTGCCAAGGGCCAGTGGGAGGTGGGAAGGCAGAATTAGGAGGGCATAGAGTGTCAGTGTTGTAAGATTAAAAAGTTCTAGAGATCTGTTGCACAACAATATGAATTGTACTTCTGTACACTTAAACATGGTTAAGATGTCAGATTTAAGTTTTGTGTTTCTGACCACAATAAAAAAAAATAGTGACCTTATTTAGGTGGTAGGAATTTCTTTGAAAAAAGAGCAAGCAGAGATACTGGTCCACCAAATGTCAAGGTGAAATATTCTTACAGCCCAAACCTGCTTTCCTCACGCACTCCCTCCATCGCTGTGAAGCCAGAGGACCTGGTCTTCCTCTCTTTGAATGTTATAAGTACGTGCGTGCTGTCAACGGAGGCCGGGTTAATGACTTGTGGAAAATTTACTGCCAATTTTGCCATTTCCAATTTCCAATTTCCTTATTTTTGTTGATTAAATTCCAATCACTTTAAAAGATATTGAGGATGAATAAGAATGTATCACATCTTCCAGAATTCTTTTGGGTAGTGTCAATGCGCTTATTAGGGACGTTAGGGAATAAATGGATGCGTGTGTGCACGCAAACACACACACACACACACACACACACACACACACACCACATACACACACCCCGACACTCACATCCACTCTCCTGTGCCCTTTCCGTGGCCCCAGTCTC
Organism: Platanista minor; assembly: GCA_004363435.1. Taxonomy (NCBI): domain Eukaryota; kingdom Metazoa; phylum Chordata; class Mammalia; order Artiodactyla; family Platanistidae; genus Platanista; species Platanista minor. The sequence goes on from RJWK010012076.1 coordinate 22,663, forward strand.
ACCCCACAGCAAACATGATGAATTCACATCCTGAGGCGGGTGTACCACCAACAAAATCTGACCGGAGGAAACAATTTCAATTCAATCAGAGGCCTCCTGCGGTTGAAGTTTACAAGGAGCGCTGCCAAAGCTCACTCTCTTGGCGGACAAACTGTGCAGACTTCGGGCCTGCTGGGAGGGTGAGGCGTTCCTTACTTTCAAAAGAGGGTCGATCCAAGATGTTTGTATTATTTCAATACTGTTTTTCCTATGGAGCCCGGGATTGGCGGGGTGGTGGTGGGGAGTTCTTTCCTTGTTCCTGATATTTTCCAGAGATCAAAATGAAAACACAATGTGCTAAGAGTAATCAGCAAGCCTTCAGAAGAATTGCTTGTACTTTTGATTTCTATAAAACCCACACAACACTTCTTTAACCTTTCATTCTGTGCAGAGGTACACAACCCCGCCGGAGATTTAGATCCCAGCACAGATATCAGCTTCCTAATCCTTCCGCATTCTTAGCAGGTATCTTGGAGGATGTCAACACCAGTAAGTGTTTTTCCTGAATCATTTGCATTTGGTTCTCTACCAGACGGGGTCCTGAGAAGTTAATAGCAGTCAATTGCTAATCTTCGGGAAGTTTCTGTGTGAGAGCGACAACGTGGACCCAGACACATTTATAAGGCATTAGGCTCTATGCTTAGTACTAAGCATACAGAACTGTAACAGCAAGGTTCCCGTCTAGACGGGGAGATGGACAAGCAAAGAATGACAATACAGGGTGGTAAATGCCCAGAGAGATGATGTCCGGTTTTCTTTGGTAGCAAGGAACAGAGTGCCACTTCAATATCTCATATAAGGACAAAAGGAATCACAGGGGACCAGGAACAGTTTTACCTGTGGGCCTCTGTGAATTTGGAACGCCATGTGAAAACGGGAAAGAGGTGCAGGATTCCAGGCAGCTTTCCTAACCACATTACTCAGAGACACCTGTTGGGGTGACTCAGTTCCTCTCCACTTTTCCCACTTCTGTTCCATAATTTCATTTTACTCCTGTATCTTTTCCCTTCCACGTGGCTCCTACTTATGCATCAGGGCTGCTTACTGATAACTTCCTCTGACTGCCTCAGGAGATCTGAATACCTCTTCTTTCAGCTTCTTCCCCCCGATACCAAGTTCCCAATCTGGTGCTCCTTGTCTAATAAAATCACCTCATCTCTGTGGGGCACTGTTTTTATTCCAGCCCACATATAGACCATCTATAGATCAAGTCTCCTTGATCCAAGGCTTCTGTGGTCCTGTCCACTGTGGCCAAGGGCTGAGCATCCTGCCTGATTAGCTTTGTGTGAGAGGCACATGGTGCAACGCCCTGTAGGGAGCTCCTGGGCAGGCAATTGGAGGGGACTGTCATCAAAGCAATCACTGTGGACATGGGCATAAACCCACAGGGCTGTGGGCACACAGAGGAGGGCAACCAATCAGCCAGTAGGCTCAGAAAAGGCTTCACACAGGAGGCTACCTCTAAGCTGAACTTGAAGGGGGAGAGGCAAGTTTCTCCAGAGGGCGCCCCTGGGGTGATGGGGATGGAGGTGGAATAACAGCATCCTCCACAGAAGAAACTTTAGTTTAAAGGTCCCAAGTGGGGTGTGTATGTGTGTGTGTGTTGCTATTCTAGTTTGTTTTTTTAATTGAAGTGTAATTGACTAACAATGTTATATTAGTTTCCGTGTGCAGCATAGTGATTTGATATTTTTATACATTACAAAATGATCACCAGGATACACTTAGTTACCATCTTTCACCATACAAAGTTATTACAATAGTATTGCCTCTATTCCCTTTGCTGTGCATTACATCCCAGTGACATTTATTTTATAACTGGGAGTTTGTATCCCTTAATCTCCTTTATCTATTTCACTCATCCCCCCTCCTCCCTCCCCTCTGACAACCACCTATGTGGTCTCTGTATCTAAGAGTCTGTTTCTATTTTGTTATGTTTGTTCATTTGTTTAGTTTTTTAGATTCTACCTATAAGTGAAATTGTATGGTATCTAACTTTCTCTGTTTGACTTATTTCACTTAGCATAATACCCTCTAGGTCCACCCATGTTGTTGTGAATGGCAAGATTTCATTCTTTTTTTATGGTTGAGTAATATTCCATTGTGTGTGTGTGTGTGTGTGTGCGCGTGCGTGCGTGCGTGTGTGTGTATCTCACATTTTCTTTACCCATTTCTGACAGGTGTGAGGTGATATCTCATTGTGGTTTTGATTTGCATTTGCCTGATGATTAGTGATGTTGACCATCTTTTTATATGCCTGTTGGCCATGTGTATGTCTTCTTTGGAGAAATGTCCATTCAGGTCCTTTCCCTATTTTTAAATTAGGTTGATTTTTTTTTATTGAGTTGTATGAGTTCTTTGTATATTTGGATTAACCCCTTATCAGATATATCATTTACAAATATCTTCTCCCATTCAGTAGGCTGCCTTTTTTGTTTTGTTGATAGTTTCCTTCACTGTGGAAAAGCTTTTTAGTTTGATGTAGTCCCATTTGTTTAGTTTTGCTTTTGTTTACCTTGCTTAAGGTGACATATCCAAGAAAATGTTGCTAAGACCCAACGTCAGAGAGCTTACTGCCTATATTTTCTTCCACGACTTTTGTGGTTTTAAGTCTTACATTTAAGTCTTCAATCCATTTTGAGTTTATTTTTGTATGTGGTGTGAGAAAGTAGTCCAATTTGATTCTTTGGCATGTAGCTGTCCAATTTCCCAACACCACTTATTGAAGAGGCTGTCTTTTCCCTATTGTATATTCTTGCTTCCTCTGTAATTGACCACATAAGTGTGGGTATATTTCTGGGCTTTCTATTCTGTTCCACTGATCTATGTATCTGTTTTTATGCCAGTACCCTACTGTTTTGATTACTGTAGCTATGTAGTATAGCTTGAAATCAGGGCATGTGACACCTCCAGTTTTGTCCTTTCTCAAGATTACTTTGGTTATTCAGGGTCTTTTGTACTTCCGTACAAATTTTAGAATTATTTTTTCTAGTTCTGTGAAAAATGTCCTTGGTATTTTGATAGGTATTGCACTGAATCTGTAGACTGCCCTGGCAGTGTGATAATTTTAACAATATTAATCTTCCAATCCATAAGCAGGGTATGTTTTTCCTTTTGGTTGTTTTGTCTTCAATTTCTTTCATCAATGTCTTACAGCTTTCTGAGTGCTGATCTTTTAGTCTCTTATAGGCAACATGTATATGGATTTTGGTTTTTTATCCATTCAGTGACTCTATGCCTTTCCATTTACTTTAAAGTAATTATTTATAGGTATGTACTTATTGCCATTTTGTTAATTGTTTTTCTTGTTTTTGTACATCGTTTTTGCTCTTTTCCTCTTCTTTTGCTCTTTTTCCTTGTGATCTGATGACTTCTTTAATGTTATGCTCGGATTCCTTTCTCTTTTTTGTATGTGTATCTTTATAGATTTTTGATTTGTGTTTACCATAAGGTTAATATATAACAAACCATATATATCCCATATATATATATATACACACACACACACACACACACGACTATTTTAAGTTGATGATGTCTTAAGTTAAAATGCATTCCAACAATCCTGCAGTTTTACTCCTTCCCCCCTCTATCTTTAATGTTTTTGACATCATATTTTACATCTTTTTTTTGTTTTGTGTTTATCTTATCTACTTATTGTAGATATAGATGATTTTACTACTTTTGTCTTTTAAACTTCCTGCTAGCTTTATAAGTGGTTGATCTATTACCTTTACTGTATTTTTGCCTTTACCAATGAGGGTTTTCCTTTCATAATTTTCATATTTCTAGCTGTGATCTTTTCTTTTTTGCTTAGTGAAGTCCCTTTAACATTTCTTATAAAACTGGTTTAGTAGTGCTGAGCTCTTTTAGCTTTTGATTGTCTGCGAAACTTTTTTTTTTTTTTTTTTTTTTTGCGGTACGCGGGCCTCTCACTGTTGTGGCCTCTCCCGTTGTGGAGCACAGGCTCCGGACACGCAGGCTCAGCGGCCATGGCTCACGGGCCCAGCCCCTCTGCGGCATGTGGGATCTTCCCGGGCCAGGGGATGAACCCTTGTCCCCTGCACTGGCAGGCGGACTCTCAACCACTGCGCCACCAGGGAAGCCCTGTCTGTAAAACTTTTGATCTCTCCACCAAATATGAACAAAAACCTTGCCATGTAGTGTATTCTTGGCTGTAGGTTTTTCCCTTTTGTCACTTTAAATATACTGTGCCACTCCTTTCTACCCTGCAACGTTTCTGCTGAAAAGTCAGCTGATAGTCTTATGGGGGTTCTCTTGTACATAACTAGCTGCTTTTCCTTTGCTGCTTGTTTAAGAGTCTCTCTTTATCTTTAACTTTTGCCGTTTTAATTATAATGTGTCTTGGTGTGGACCTCTTTGGTCTCTCTGTGCTTCTTGGACCTGGATGTCTGTTTCCTTTCCCAGGTTTGGGAAGTTTTCAATTTAATTATAATGTGTCTTGGTGTGGACCTCTTTGGTCTCTCTGTGCTTCTTGGACCTGGATGTCTGTTTCCTTTCCCAGGTTTGGGAAGTTTTCAACTATTATTTCTTTAGCTAAGAAGAAATAACTTCTCTGCCCCTTTCCCTCTTTCTTCTTCTTTTGGCACCCCTATAATGTGAATGTTAGTATGCTTCATGTTGTTTCACAGGTCTCTTAAATGATCCTCAGTTTAAAAAATTCTTTTTTCTGTTCAGCTTGGGTGATTTCTACGACTCTGTCTTCCAGTTCATTCCTCTGTACTATCTAATCTTGATAGCTGATTCCTTGAAGTGTATTTTTTATTTTACCTATTGTGTACTTCAGCTTTGTTTGGTTCTTCTTTATATTTTCTAACTTTTTGTTAAACTCTAAACTTTCTATTCATCCATTCTCCTGAGTTCATTGAACATCTTTATTACCATTACCTGGAACTTTATTGAGTAGATTGCTTATCTCTACTTTGCTTAGTTCTTCTGGGGTTTTGTCTTACTCCTTTGGAACATATTCCTCTGTCTCCTCATTTTGCCTAATTCTCTGTGTCTATTCCTATGAATTGGGTAGGTCAGTTATGTTTCCCATCTTGGAGAAGTGGCTTTATGTAGGAGACATCCTATAGGGCTCAGCAGCACACTCCCCTCTGGTCATCAGAATGATATGGTCTAGGGGTCCCGTATATGTGGACTGCATGGGCCCTTCTGTTGTGGGGAGGTTAACTACTATGGGTGTGCTGGTAGGCAGGGCTGGCCCCCAGCCTTGTTGGCTGCCAGGCCCTGCCTTGAGTGGTAGCTGCTGGCCGCCGGTGGGTGGGGCTGTGTCCCAGCATGGCTGGCTGTGTGGCCTGGGGGCGTGCCAGTGCTGATACTAGCCCTCTGGTGGGTGGGGTTGAGCCCTGGCACAGCTGGCTGTGTGGTCTTAGGGTCCTGGGGCTGGCTCGCTGGTAGACGGGAGAGCCTCCAGGGCTAATAGGCTAGGGGGAGGACTCCAAAATGGTACTTGCCAACACCAGTGTCCTTGTGGTAGTACGAGATCCTCAAATTTCTGTTGCTAGCATGTATGTCCCCAGGGTGAGCTCCAGTTGTCTCCTGACTCTCCAGGAGTCTCTCCAAGATCAGCAAATGGGTCTGACCCAGCTCCTTTCAAATTACTGCCTCTGCACCGGGTCTCAGATCATGTGAGATTTTGTGTGTGCCCTACAAGAAGAGAATCTTTGTTTCCTACCGCCCTCCAGATCTCCTGTATGTAAGCCCTGCTAGCCTTCAAGGCCAGGCATTCTGGGGGTGTTTCTTCCTGGTGCAGGACCCCAGGGCTGGGGATCCCAATGTAGGGCTTAGATCCTTTGTTCCTGGGTTAGAACCTCTGCAATTGTGATTATCCTCCCGCTTGTGCATTGTCTACCCTGGGGTTATGGATCTTGACTATACTGCGTCTCTGCCCCTCCTACCCATCTTGTTCTGGTTCCTTCTTTATATCTTAAATTGTAGACGTTTTCTCTGCTAGTGTTCAGGTTGTCCTCATTGTTAGTTATTCTGTAAATAGTTATAATTTTGGTATGCCCATGGGAGGAGGTGAGCTCAGGGTCTTCCTACTCCATCATCTTGGCCATCTCCCTGTTTTGGTTTGGTATTAACTGCAGCTGAGAATCTCTGCCTTTACTTTGTGAAATTAGTCACCTAATTGGATTAATTATGTTTACTGACACCTTTGGATTTATTCCTGCCTATTATTCTGTAATCTCTATTTTACATCTATTTGGATTTTTTCAGATATAATAAAGGAAAAAAAATTCTGATTATACAGCTGCCCCTCAGTCTCCATGGAGGACTGGTTCCAGGACTTGCTTCGGATACCAAAATCTGCTGATACTCAAGCCCCATAGTCGGCCCTCCATATCTGTATGTTCCACATCCATGGATTCAACCATCTATGGATCATAAACATAGTACACAGAGGGCCAGCTGTACTTTGTCCCTATCCATATCTTCACTTTGCAATGTGCCATCATTTACTAGAAATCACCCTGGAATAAAACGAAGATTATAACAAGCCATGATATAAGTGGGGGAAACCCTGGGGTTTGAATAGGCAGTAAGAAATTAACTTGTCATACAAAAGTGAAAGGCTTGGACTTTTGGTTTTGAAAGCACAAACATTAATCTTTTATTTTTATCAAAGTTATACATATGCATAGTTTAAAAGTCAACTAGGTCTATAAGGTTTTGTTAAGAGAAACACCAGCCTCCTACCCCCAAAGCAAGCACTCTCCTCTTCCAGCTGACTCTTGCTGTGTTTGCCTCATATCTCCAAATGACGTGAAAGCAGAGCTACACCTTGATTCTCCCTTCAGTTTTATGTATATTATATGTTAACCTCCTATTACAGAAGGTGAGAATTTAGTTCTGTTTTCTCCCCCTACTCCATCATCCCACAGATACATTTCTGACTTTCCCATGCCCACCCTCTCAAAGTGGCTACATTGCAATATAACAGGCATGTGTGCCATTCATAGTGGAGCCATTTAAGATAACGGTGATTACTTTTCTATATAATTTCTTATTTTCCCTGGATTACCAGTGTTCTGTTTTTCTCCTTTGCTTAGTTAAAAAAATTTTTTGGAATGCATTTAGGAATTCAACCACACAATCGCCATCATTTATCTAATTGCCTCCCCAAATGTTTATTCACATTAGGTAGTCTACTGAGTTCAACTTCTCGAAGAAGTTTCTCCTGGAACCTGAACTGCTCCCATCTAGATGGTGCCCTCTGTGACTGGTGCTCAGTGATCATCCCAGATCTGCCTTCATCCAGATTCCCCGTCTCCTTTCTGTGTTGCAGATCCTATTTCCCATCTCCCATAGTTTCCTTTTTCTCATTTTGCTCTCTTGCTCCACTACGTTTTCTAGTAGCTTCCCGAGAAAAGATGAGTGGAAGGTAACTTTTAGTGTTGTATTAGTCAGCTTGGGTTCCCATAACAAAATATCACAGACTGGGGGGCTTAAACAACAGAAACTCATTTTCTGATAATTTTGGAGACTAAAAGTCCCATATCAAGGTGCTGGTACACTGTCTGATTGGATCAGCTTGCATCAGGTCCAATCAGCTGTGGCCAGGGTAGTTGCTGGCACATAGCATTAACAAGGAGGTCTGGTTTATCCCTTTAGCAGGACTGTGGATAAAACCAGTTTAGAAAAAAATGGCACACAGACTGGATAGCACTCCAAAACTTCTTGTACACTTATTCAAAAAAAAAATTTGTCAGATTTTAGAGTTGATGGGAAAACAAAAAGTCTTAGAATAAAATTGTAACACAGACCTTCAAAGAGCATGGCTCTTTCAATGGTTCCCTGATGGTTAAGTTTGATTTTTCATGTTGGAGTAAGCAGTGGTATTACAGGGGCAATTGAGAGTCATAGAATAAACATGGTGCATCTTCTTGAACCTTTAATTTTATTAGAAGTTGTGGGAGGATTTTATAGTAGGACAAACATGCATGTATGATAGAGTAGACTGAAAATCAGTCAAGATTTTTAAAGACACGGAATAGAACTTGAATTTCATGCTGGTGGATGAGTCCTTTGTGGAAAAGATCCTGTAGGTTCCTTATTAGAAGCTATGGAAAACTTCATGAATAATGTCAGGAATTCTATGTAGAATCATAATCCTCACCCTTGTTAGCTTTTTTTTTTTTTAAGTTATTTTATTATTTATTTATTTATTTTTGGCTGCATTGGGTCTTTGTTGCTGTGCACTGGCTTTCTCTAGCTGCGGCGAGAGGGGGCTACTCTTTGTTGCGGTGCGTGGGCTCTAGGCATGCGGGCTTCAGTAGTTGTGGCACGTGGGCTCAGTAGCTGTGGCTCACGGTCTCTAAAGCGCAGGATCGGTAGTTGTGGCGCACGGGCTTAGTTGCTCTGTGGCATGTGCGATCTTCCCGGACCAGGGCTTGAACCCGTGTCCCCTGCATTGGCAGGCGGATTCTTAACCACTGAGACACCAGGGAAGCCCCACCTTGTTAGCTTTTTTTTCCCCTTGTTAGCTTTTAAGTAATATTTTCATCTTTATCAAGTACAGCCTGTGTGAATATCTGACATTTAATACCGTGCTGGATTCTCCAGGGCTTCTTGATTCATAGGCACAGAGGAAAGGATACCAATCATGAGATTAATCTCAGCATTTTTATTGCATACCTGTGACATACTAGGTTAAGAACATTTTCCAAATACAGTTTCTTTTGCATTTGCCTTGCTAAGATAAATGGGAAGGAGGTAGGGAAGACAGGGGTGGAGGTAAATGGAAATGACAAAGCTGTTTCCAATCTTTAAAGAGCTGAAGGATGGGGATGTGAGAAGAGAGTGAGAGTGTGTTCAAGAAGCAATACTTAGCCCTAGGCACTAGGCGTGCAATCTAATTAGGGTGCCCAGGGGCAATGACTTGACAGTCACCAAGGTGAGTAAACACAGACAACTCCTGGGTCCAAGCCCATGTTCATGACCTCACCCCACACCTTTAGTCCCTCTTCCTGCTCAAGTTTGTAGCTAAGCCGTCACAAAAATGGCAACAAAATACCAAGAACAACTGGAAAAGGAAATGAGAATTTATTGCTAGCCTCAATTTTCTTCGGGGGAAATAATGTAGATTACTCTTATGTGTGAGAGGAAGGCCCAGATTACATGATGAATCCCATTAGGACATGCAAGACTGTGCGGTGGTACAATGTAGTCACTTTAGGTGTTTTCCTCTCCAGCTATGAAGGCATGAATATTGAATGGAGTTTGGGAGACAGTGAAGCTTTGTATAAATGTTAGACCTCTGGGATGTTGAAAGAGATGCATTCTAGAATATGAAGCTTCATGAATAGCTAGCCTAGAAACACCTGCTCTGCTCCGTGCTTGATCCCTAATGCTCTACCCTTAGAGCTTGATTCTTTGAACCTTTTGAAATTGTAAGTATCCCTGGGAAGGGTGTTAACTTTTCTTGTCATTGTGTGGTTGTAAAAGTAGAAAAGAGGTTAGAATATGGCAGATGATCTTGGTTCCAGTTACAGCTCTGCCGCTGGATTTCTGTTACCATGGGCATGACAACTCTTTCAATTTCCATGACCTCATCTGTACAGAAAGAGGCTGAACTAGAAGATCTCTAATGTTCCTTTCAGGTTTCACTTTGTATGAGTCAATGAGGAAAGAGTATGTGGGCAGGAGCATTTAGAGTGGGGATATGGGTGAGAAAGCAGGTTTCTACCCTCTGGGCAAAGGGCCCAGAACAGAAAGTCAGGCACCCAATGCCAAATTTCCTTATGCTAATTATGTCAAGGAAAACCCCTGAGGCTATATACCTAAATTACCATAACAGTGATAAAAACTGTTGTTAGTGCCTGTTCTGTGCTCCTGCTGTCTTATTACCCTTTACCTTAAGTACTCATGACTGAGGAGAATTGGGGATGTGTGGGACCATGGCACACACATCTCTGAGTAGTTCTAAATCCTATAAACATCCTTGAGAATCAGCTAGTGCTGATCTGCCCCTATGGTGCCGTGGGACAGATGTGTTTATAATCATCCAGCCTATTAGTCTTACCTCACCTCAAGAATTTGCCAGGCAGAAAAGGTGACAATGGACCTGCATTGGGATGGAAGCAAATTCAAGTACAAAGAGTCAAGAAGGTATGGGATACCCAGATGGAGGTGTCCAGCAGGCAATTGGAAATACGGGTCTAGGACCAAGGAGAGAGCTGGATGTAGGAGTTATTTATACACAAGGTGTAGTTGGTGGCCATGACCTTCTAAAATTTTTTAAACATATTAATTGTGTATTTTATTTCTTATAATCTACAGCATAAATTAGGTGGTGTGACACAGAACTAGAAAAAAATGTTTGAAGGATTTACGTGTGTCAAAGTCCTAAACGTGACTACTTCTGGTCAAGTGGCTCAGGAGAGGGTTAGGGCTGAAATTAGAGTGTGTCTTGAAGAGAATATTTTTTGATTCTGATTGTGTTCCTCCCACACATCTCCACTTGTAGAACAGGGACAGTTCAGTCTCAGTCTCACTTGAATTGAGACCGAGTTCCCTAGGCAGTAGGAGTTTTGGGGAGGGTCTTCAGGGTCTGCAGAATGGAGGTGCAGGGGTGAGAGGCAAGCAGGTTGTGATGGAGGAGGGGGGACCTGGTACCAATTTTCTTCCCTGTCCTCAGGAAGGTTAGTTGCTGGGACTCCTCCCCTATTTTCCTGGCCTTTCCCAGTCTGCCCCAGTAAGCTCAGGGTCTCTTTGCAAAGAGGCTGGAGCTCTCTGGCTAGAGGTGTCCTGCTGACTTAGAGACACGTGGAGATAATTAACCGGTAGATTCTGCCACAACCTACTGACCTCCTTATGGGAACTGCTGTAAAGATAAAATGACTTACTGTTTTTTTTTTTTTTTTAATTTTTCTTAGTGTCTCTGGTACCTATAACTTTGTACGCTATAATCATGACATTTGTGTTTATCATTAGTATTCCAGCTGAAAGCATCCTTTTTTCTCCCCTTTTGATCCAGCCATGGAGCATCTGTAGTCAGGTTATCACCTTTCTCAGAAAATGCTCTCTGTAAATGCCCAATGTTGGCGAGTTAGGCTGGGCCGTTTCCACGCCCCTTTTTCCCCAGTGCGGCGGCCACCATCTTCTAGTTCCTACTCCAGCTCGGGGGAGGATGGTTTTATGCCACGGATACCTCATTTGTCAGTGCTGTCTTCTGAATCTCCCTCCTCACATCTACTATGACAGAGCTTGAATAATTGTTTTCATTCAACCATTTAGCCCATTACTTCTTTGACCAGAAGGCTAAACCCAAGTATCTCTGACTCCTGTGTTGTCATTAACATGCTTCTTGTTTAACTCAAAACAGCTGTTCCTCCTCCTCCTCGCATCCCCAATCTTTCCTCCTTAGACAAGCTCTGCTTATCCAGAAACTCTTGGAAAAAAGTATTTTTGAATAAACAGGAGTTCTGGAAAGATAAGGATTTGCCACTTTCAGTATGGAAGCACCTTTAATTTTAACCATTTGAATGGAAATTTCTAAAATACATTGTTTAGGACCTTCTTAAGCAAAGGACACAGAACAGGATTTTACTTTTTCTTGATGTCTTGGGATCATTACAGTGAACCAAGGCTTTGTACTCTGCTGCCGTACAGTGGGGCCCCGAGGGTCTTTTGGGGTAAAAGGGTCCTAGATTTCTGAGATTCTGAAGTTATTTTGTGAACTTTCTTTTTATTGAAGTATAATTGATTTACAATGGTGTGTTAGTTTCAGGAGTACAGCAAAGCGATTTGAAGAATCTGAAAAAGAATATATATATTCCTTTTTTACATTCTGTCCCATTGTAGGTTATTAAAGTATATTAATTTCATAAATTTCATAAACTTTTAAATTGACTGTCTCTGTGCTTTTTATCAGGCCATTAGCTGCTGCTTCCCATTATCAATGTACCTATTTTGAGAAATTCTTTTTACAACACTCTAATTTTCAGTGTTTACTGTGAGCGTAGAAGACCAATGCACTCACACACACATATACAAACTCAAGCATGTGTGCACAGGCGTGTTGTATTAGAACTGTATGTAAAAAAATTGTAAACAAGGCCCTGAGAGTTTTCTATGAGTAAACTGAATAGACTGTGAGTCTTCTATTGGTTTCCCAGAGGCCATTTTTGTTAATGTTTTTGCTCATTTTAGAAATGGAAAGTTGCAAGATAAATCAATTGGACGTTGGTAAAAAGTTACTCCTAGATGCCTAGGAGCCACCTATTTTTCTAGAAACTTCTTCCTCAGTTTCATTCTTTGTTATCTCTTCATTCTAGAGTAGGCAACTGTCACTAAAAAGGGATTCTTTTTATGAGAGGTTCTCCATTCAGTCGTCCCAACTTCACATACAAACTATTTCACCGACTGTCTTTAAAAATATTACCATGGGGCTTCCCTGGTGGCACAGTGGTTGAGAGTCCGCCTGCCGACGCGGGGGACACGGGTTCGCACCCCGGTCCGGGAAGATCCCACATGCCGCGGAGCGGCTGGGCCCGTGAGCCGTGGCCGCTGAGCCTACGAGTCCGGAGCCTGTGCTCCGCAACAGGAGAGGCCACAGCGGTGAGAGGCCCGCGTACCGCAAAAAAAAAAATTTATCATGATGTTTTCAAACCATTGTCCTTTAAAAAAAGAAATCCACAGGTGCAAAAACAAATTGCATCCCCTAGAGCTAAATCTCTTCCTTATTGTTGTCTTGGGCAGAGTTCTGTGGAAAGCTGAGTAAATGACCAAGGCCGTTTCACAGAGCGTAACCCATACCAGCCCTATTGAGCAACGTCTTGAACCTAAGTCCTTGTCAACTAAACGGAGGTATATTTTCTTTTATATTGTTGACTTTGACGCTGCAGCTTAGCAAAGAACACTTGTGCAACATTTTCTGCATCAGTTGATCATCCGCTTAGAGCAGACATGCATTTTTCTCATCATTAAAGGGAAACCAAACCCATCAACGTAATCCCCCATTCTGCTTTGTTTCTCTCCAGTCCTTCATGCTGTAAATTCTGAAATATTAATGAAGGGATGTGAAAGCAGTGGGCTCTGTTCTCACACCCAGACCCAGTGGGAGCAGGGGCAGGGAGTGGGAGGATGAGAAATGTCTTCATTTTGCAAAACAAAGTGTTTCTCCAAGTTGGGTTGTTGCTGAACTATCTGCCTCAAACTCTCCCAAGGTGCTTGTTTAAAATACAGATTCCTGGGCAGGTTCTACACCTACTGTATCAAAATTTCTGGATGATAGGGCTTTGTGGTTTGCATTTTAACTTTTTTTTTTTTTTGCGGTACGCGGGCCTCTCACCGTTGTGGCCTCTCCCGATGCGGAGCACAGGCTCCGGACGCGCAGGCTCAGCGGCCGTGGCTCACGGGCCCAGCCGCTCCGCGGCACGTGGGATCCTCCCGGACCGGGGCACGAACCCGTGTCCCCTGCATCGGCAGGCGGACTCTCAACCACTGCGCCACCCGGGAAGCCCTGTGGTTTGCATTTTAAATCAACCAGACAACGTCTTCGTTTTTTGCTGCCCTACCATTTTTTATGTGTCTGACTCTTATGTCAATACTAGAAACAAACTCAGTTAACTACTTAGAGAATACTAATCATAATTAAACTTTATTATTGTACGCACAATACCTTTCATTTATATAGCAGCATTTAAAAAAATTTATTTTATTGAAGTACAGTTGATTTAAAATGTTGTGTTAATTTCTGCTGTACAGAAAAGTGATTCAGTTATACATATATATATTCTTTTTCATATTCTTTTCCATTATGGTTTATCACAGGATACTGAATATAGTTCCCAGTGCTATACAGTAGGACCAGTTGTTTATCCATTCTATATGTAATAGTTTGTATCTCCTAATCCCAAACTCCCAATCCATCCCTCCCCCACGCTTACTCCCCCTTGGCAACCATAAGTTTGTTCTCTATGTCTGTGAATCTGTTTCTGTTTCATAGGTAAGTTCATTTGTGTCATATTTTAGATTCTACATAGAAGTGATATCATATGGTATTTATGTTTCTCTTTCTGACTTACTTCACTTAGTATAATTAATCTCTAGGTCCATCCATGTTGCTGCAAATGGCATTATTCCATTCTTTTTTATGGCTGAGTAGTATTCCATTGTATATATGTACCACATCTTCTCTATCCATTACTCTGTCAATGGACATTTAGATTGTTTCCACATCTTATTATAAAGATAAGGCTATTATAAATTACTATATAGCAACTTTTTTACCCTTTCAAAGTGTTTTCTTATATGTAACCCTCTGAGGCAGGCAGGGGAGGTATTATTACCCCCATCATTTTAGAGACATAATTGTGTTCCCTGTGGCTTAATGACTTGGGCAAACTGTGCTGGGACTTAGTAGCCTGAAGTCAGGACTGGCTTGCAAGTCTTCTAGCCTTATTTCACTGCACATTTGGTATTGTAAGCCCCAAGACACAGAGAAAGCTTATTAAAGTGTCCCTTCATAAAAGAGCTGAGCTGAAATCAGTGCCTTCTGAGCTACTCCACATGCTGTTGAGGATGCTATGCATTTACTCCTAAAAGATGAAAGCCGAGATGGAGCCCTGGGCACCAATGACTGATGGGAATCTTCAAAACAAAGAAAATCTCATTCCTTTTTCGTTCGTCCCCTTCCATTTTCCGATCTTTTCCCTCCACTCCTTCTTTCTTGTAAAGGCTCAAACTCTGAAATAATGATATGAAATTAAGTCAGTAAAAACCAGGCTTGTTTCCTTAAGATTGATGTGTTAACATTCGGGGCAGTTTTCTCAGGACTCAGAGAGACTAGTATTTCTGAACTTGGTTGGCTTCAGGCGTCTTCTTCCTCTTACCCAGGCAGGGTAGGATCTCCACCCCCCCCAAAACTGTGTTTCTTCATTCCAAAAGCCCTCCCTCCACGATGCAGCCTGGCCGGGAGCAGAATGAGTGTAAAAATGTTTTTAGGTGCTCAGGGTAGTACTTGCTCTGGTCATAACCACCTACGGCAGAGAGAGTGAGACTGAACTCAAACGGAGGGTTTCTTTGCACCACGTTGGACACTGAGGTTTGATTCTTCAGGATGGCATGCCCCGGACTCTGGGAGTCTGGATGAGGTGAGGGAAACACTTTCCAGCTCTACCTGCCTGTTCTTATCTCTGTATCAAGATAAGCAAGCTAGTTGGTTGTAAGCCAAAATAAAGTTTGTCATGCAAAGTGTATCGCTCTTTAAAAAAGTAATAACGGTAAAAAAGAGCAACCATGCCTGTCACTTTCCCACCGTGTGCACAAAATAAATGAAGGATGGAAAGCCCCTGGGCTTCTTCGTATTGGAAAATGGCTTGTGTGCTCAGTGCCGAATTTCTGTGCTCCTGAGGCTGCCCTGGAGGAGAGGGGTGGGGTCAGGTTCAGGAGGTGCCTGCTTGCCTTGACACGTCATTCCTAATTATGACCCCACTGTAAACCCCTTCCCTTTGGCTTCACGGGGCTTGTAAAAGGCACCCACGAACCTCTGCCTTTCGGTGCCTCCCTGCCCCGAGGTAGAAATGCTCTCTTCGCAGGAAGTGCAGAGCAAAGTTCAAAGCTTTCTCCATCAAAAGAAAGTGTGCCTGATCCAGTGTAACGTGATGATGTGACAATTAGGCCAAAAAAAAAAAAAAAAAAAAAAAAAAGCGTCAGGGCTACTGCATCGCTGGCTAGTGCTGGTTCCTTGCAATCCTCACCTTTCTAAGAGATATTTATCACTTCCCTGTTCAGTAGAAAGGCGCACCCCCAAAACCGTACACTATTTAGGGTCAAAGCAACTGGTAGCTTTGGGCTCTCTGGGAACGGAGAGTTTTAAAGAGGTTGTGATGAAATGTCCCCACCAGATGCAGAGGCCATTAGATGAGCTTGAGGGAGAGAGGACAAAGAAAAAAGCGAGGGTTTGCAGACCCTGGGGCAGGCCCTGTGGCTCTGGCGATCTTCCTTAGGACTGCCAGGCTTGTTTCCTCGCTATAAAACAAGCTCAGGGGAAGAGATATGGGAACATATGTATACGTGTAACTGATTCACTTTGCTATAAAGCAGAAACTAACACACCATTGTAAAGCAATTATACTGCAATAAAGATGTTTTAAAAAATAAATAAATAAAATAAAGATATGTTATATTAAAATGTATTAAAAAAAAAACAAGAAAAGAAAAAACAAGCTCAGTTCAACCGATGTTAGAAGAGGGTTAAAAGGGGTCATAAATCTTTCTGGGCGTTGAAGATCCACGGAGAACTCAGCCTGATGTCTTTTACATCTGTTTCGGGTTCTCAGCCTCATCTGGCTCAGCTGCCTTTTCTCCAGCGATAATTCACAAGCCCCATTCAACCCGCTGAGTGGCGGGTATAGGGTGTCACCCCTCAGAGCACTGAGGATGAGGGCTGAGCGCCCGGGTAGCAGCCAAGCCCCCAAGGCTGGCCCGCTGACACCGTAAGTCTATACCCAGGGGCCGGTGGAGGGGAGGCCGCGAGACTGACGGCGTAAGCGGGCAGCGCACACACAGCCTGGAGAGGGGAGCCGGCGGCGGGTGGGAGAGCGCTGGCTGAGGTTGGTCTCACGGAGATTGAATTTCAGCCGAACTAGATCAGAGCTGTGGGAAACCACCTTCTTCACACACAGCCGTCTCCTAGGAAGATGTGGGAGGGCGGCTGTGGAGACAGAGGCAGGCAGCTGCGGTGCAATCCCGAAGTCGGCTCACCTCGCAGCAGCTCGCAGCTGACTTTACTGTCTCCCTCTCCCCAGACGTCGTGGACTCGGGGGTTTTAGACTGAAAGGCTCCACGGTGTCAGGCAGAGATGGGGCGGTCAGCAATGAAAACACACCCTGGTTTGGGAGTGCTGAAAGGCGGAAAAGCATGGTGATGCAAGTATGGGAAAGAAAGGCAGGGAACTTTCAGGTCCACACTTGTACAAGGCAAACTCCAGAAGGGATTTTGCTGGCTTTAACCCGTACCTTTAGGGTTTGATGTTTGATAGCATTTCATTAACGTGCAACGTGACCTTTCAATACCATAGCTGTGTTTGCTGCTACGAACTGCTCCGCTAACCTCCTGTCTCTGCTTGATAACCTAAAGCCATTTCAGTGACCCAGGATACCAGCTTTTTTTAGGGGAGGCATTGGAGGAGTGGAAGATGGGGTAAAAGTTTTCAGATTAAAGCGGGAACGCTTGCAGTCCTATTAGAAAGGGCTAGGAGTCAGCATCTTTGAAATCCACCCCCTCCGCAGGGGCGGGGAAATCCTCTCCAGGAGTCAGTGGGAACACACTTGTTCCTAAGCTGGCACCAGAGTGGCTTTCTCCAGGGCAGCTAGGGCCTGGCACTCTGTCCAAGCCATTTGAATCCAGGAGCCTTCAAATGGTCCTTTTTTTCTTTTCCTGTCACTCAACAAGAGGCTGGAGGCAAAAATTCAGCCAGAAGCTTCCCCTGACCCAGGCAAAAAACAACCCGAGGCTTCCCAGAGCTCTGTACTCTTCTGGCTTGCACATCAATTTCAAGCTCACTGCTGCTGATGAGAAAATGACCTCGAACCATTGCTCACGGGATATCCCATGTTTTTCACCATGCAGTGTGCTTCCCGTTTAATGCTCCTTTTCTTGGACTGAGAAGTTTCTGGAGTTTGCACAATGTGTGGGCCCAAGGAAACAGGCCAGGGTGTACCCCGTGGGATGGATTGTCACCCCTCAGTAAAAGAGAGAAACATCCAGAGCAGAGACAGAGTTTGCTGTGCAGGATCCGACTCAACGTCTGATTTCTTAGGCGCTCGCTGCTTTATTGGATTTCTCGTGATTCGCAAAAAAAGACAATTAGAATCCTAACTAGAACTCAGGTGCTGGTTTTGATTCTCCTAGGTTAGGAGGATATCCAAAAGGGTGCAGGGAAAAATTGCAGGGAGTCTGTGATCTATAATTAAAAATGTATATGTAAAAATGTTATATTATTTCCCCTAGCCCTGGGAAGAGAGTTCTTACGTCTTCAACAGATTTTCAAGAGTCCAAGACTCTCTCTGATTTAAGAACTACTGTTTTTTTTTTTTTGCAATACGCGGGCCTCTCACTGTTGTGGCCTCTCGCGTGACGGAGCACAGGCTCCGGACGCGCAGGCTCAGCGGCCATGGCTCACGGGCCCAGCCGCTCCGCGGCATGTGGGATCTTCCCGGACCGGGGCACGAACCCGTGTCCCCTGCATCGGCAGGGGGACTCTCAACCACTGCGCCACCAGGGAAGCCCAAGAA
>RJWK010012077.1:0-40971 GCA_004363435.1 Platanista minor
AAGCCTGACGTGGGGCTCAGAACCTTCACTCCAGTGGGTGGACTTCTGTGGTATAAGTGGTCTCTAGTCTGTGAGTCACCCACCCGGCAGTTATGGAATTTGATTTTACTGTGATTGCGCTGCTCCTACTGTCTCATTGTGGCTTCTCCTTTGTCTTTGCATGTGGGGTATCTTTTTTGGTGAGTTCCAGTGTCTTCCTGTCGATGATTGTCCAGCAGCTAGTTGTGATTCTGGGGTTCTCACAAGAGGGAGTGAGAGCATGTCCTTCTACTCCATCATCCTGGTTCAGGGCCTTCTGCTTTTTTTTTTTTTTTGCGGTACACGGGACTCTCACTGTTGTGGCCTCTCCCAGCTCTGGACACACAGGCTCAGCGGCCATGGCTCAGGGGCCCAGCCGCTCCACGGCATGTGGGATCTTCCCGGACCGGGGCACGAACCCGTGTCCCCTGCATCGGCAGGTGGACTCTCAACCACCGCGCCACCAGGGAAGCTCTCTGCTCATTTTTTAATTGGGTTTTTCTTTTTTGATATTGAGTTGTATAAGTTATATATTTTGGATATTAATCTCTTATCAGTCATATTATTTGCAAATATTTTCTCTTATTCAGTAGGTCATCTTTTCAGTTTGTTGATGGTTTCCTTTGCTGTGCAAAGGTTTTAAACATAATTAGGTCCCATTTGTTTATTTTTGCTTCTGTTTCCTTTGCCTTAGGAGACAGATAAAAAAACGTACTGCTATGAATTGTCAAAGAATGTTCTGCCTATGTTTTCTTCTAGGAGTTTTATGATTTCCAGTCTTACGTTTAGGTCTTTAGTCCATTTTGAATTTATTTTTGTATACGGTATGAGAAGATGTTCTAATTTTATTGTTTTATATGTAGCTGTCCAGTTTTCCCAGCACCACTTATTGAAGAGATGGTATGTATTTCATTTTGTATTCATGCCTCCTTTGTTGTAGGTTAGTTGACCGTAAGTGTGCGTTTATTTCTGGGCTGTTTGTTCTGTTCCATTGATGTTTGTGTCTCTTTTTGTGTCAGTACCGTGATGCTGTGTTGGTTACTGTATCTTTGTATTACAGTCTGAAGTCAGAAAGAGTGATACCTCCAGCCTTTTCTTTTGCCTCAAGATTGTTTTGGCTATTCAGGGTCTTTCGTGGTTCCATATAAATTTTAGGATTATTTGTTCTATTTCTGTGAAAAATATATTGGGTATTTAGATAGGGATTGCATTAAATCTGTAGATTGCTTTGAGTAGTGTGGACACACTTTTAACAATATTAATTCTTCAAATCCATGAATATGGGCTATCTTTCCATTTCTTTGTATCATCTTCAATTTCCTTCATCAGTGTTATTTATTTATTTATTTTTGGCTGCACGGCTTCTGGGATCCTAGTTCCTTGACCAGGGATGGAACCCCAGACCCCTGGCAGTGAAAGCAGGGTCCCAACCACTGGACTGCCAGGGAATTCCCATCAGTGTTTTATAGTTTTCAGAGTATAGGTCCTTTACCTCTTTGGTTAAGTTTATTCCTAGGTATTTTATTCTTTTTGATGTGATTTTATTTTTTATTTTATTTTATTTTTTGCGGTACGAGGGCCGCTCACTGCTGTGGCCTCTCCCGTTGTGGAGCACAGGCTCCGGACGCGCAGGCTCAGCGGCCACGGCTCACGGGCCCAGCCGCTCAGCGGCATGTGGGATCTTCCCGGACCGGGGCATGAACCCATGTCCCCTGCATCGGCAGGCGGACTCTCAACCACTGCGCCACCAGGGAAGCCCTGATGTGATTTTAAACGGGATTGCTTTCTTTCTCTTTCTGGTAGTTCATTATTAGTATATAGAAAAGCAACAGATTTCTGTATGTTGATCTTGTATCCTGCAACTTTACTGAATAATTAGTTCTAACAGATTTTTTGTGGAGACTGTAAGGTTTTCTATATATAGTGTCATGTCATGTGCAAATATTGAGAGGTTTACTTCTTCCCTTCCAATTTGGATGCCTTTTATTTATTTTTCTTCTCTGACTGCTGTGGCTATGACTTCCAATAGTGTATTAATTATATAGTATGTACAGTATTAAATATAGTATGATGAGAGTGGGCATCATTGTCTTCTTCCTGAGTTAGAAGAAAGGCTTTCAGCTTTTCATGGTTGAATATGATGTTGGCTGTGGGCTTGTCATAAAAAGCGTTTATTATGTTGAGAGATATGTTCCCTCTATACCAACTTTGATGAGAGTTTTTATCATGAATGGGTATTGAATTCTGTCAAATGCTTTTTCTGCATCTATTGAGATGATTATGTGATTTTTAAAAATCCTTCCATTTGTTAATGTGGTGTATCACATTGATTGATTTGTATACCATATTTTCTTTATCCATTCATCTGTTGATGCACATCTAGGATGCTTCCAGTTTGGCTATTGTGAGTAATGCGGCAGTGAACCTGGGTGTGTGAATATCTCTTTGAGACTAGGTAGCATTTTATACTTATTAAGCAGTGAACCATCTAAGCACATAACTGACAAATCTCCCCTATATTGGACTCAGAATAATTTGAATTCAAATTGACGTGCAAATTAAAATCAGTATGGTGCCATTTGTCAATAAGACTTATGAGGAAGTTCAGAATTTGTTTCTTTTCTCTAAGTTTTGTTTGTGAATTTTATTTTTTATCTGTAAATTGTTTATTAGGATTCATCATTATTTCTTTGTTTAAAAAATATTTTGCACAAATCCACAAAATTAGAAATAAGAGAGAGATTGACTACAGATGATGAGATTAAAATAATTTTAACATAATAACTTATTTGCACCTCTTCAAATATATTTGAAAATGTGAAAGAAATGAATGTTTCTATGAAAATAAAAATTACCGATATTGTTCAGAAAGAGAGAGAACAGTTAATATTTTTTCTGTGAAATTGGAAATCTCTAGGCTATTCTAAAACAAACAAGGCCTACTAAGACAACATATACCAGCATAATTTGTTGGCTGACAGTTTTCACAAAGTACCAACCTTATCTTTTATGTTTCTAATGATGCACCCAAGTTCTTCTGCAAAGAATGAATTTGTCACTGCTAGTTGAAATAAGCAAATATTGACTTTAGGATCATCAAATAATAACCAAAAATCATACATTAAAAATGTAATTTAGAAAATTCTGACTTCCTAAGTTTCCCAGTACAATGAAATATGTTCACTGACTGGCTATTAGTGTTAGTGTCAGATGATTGCACTGCCTCTGCATGAGTGTGGAGGTGCCCAGCAACCCCACATGGATGCAATAAAACTGGTTTCTTTCCATGAATACCATGAATAGCAAGTCACTTAATTTTTCAGAAAGTACTAGCTATTTAAAAAAAAGATTTTCAAATGGGTTTTCCTGGGTGTCAAGGGATAGAAGATATCTTTGGTACATACCAGCAGAATTTCATGTTTGAGTCATATAATGTCATAATTTTCTTAAGTGCATAGGTTGTATGTAATTGATGTTCTGGAAAAAAAAGTCATCAACCAGCAGCTAATGTTAAATTTAATGGATAACGAAGACTTCTCTGGATAACGTAATCAGCTCTCCAATGGTTTATGTTTCTAAAGTATTTATAATTTCTTTGCGGCTTTTTTTTTTTAGCATCGTTATTGGAGTATAACTGCTTACAATGATGTGTTAGTTTCTGCTGTATAACAAAGCGAATCAGCTATACGTATACATATATCCCAATATCTCCTCCCTCTTGTGTCTCCCTCCCATCCTCCCTATCCCATCCCTCTAGGTGGTCACAAAGCACCAAGCTGATCTCCCTGTGCTATGTGGCTGCTTCCCACTAGCTATCTATTTTACATTTGGTAGTGCATATATGTCCATGCCACTATCTCACTTCGTCCCAGCTTACTCTTCCCCCTCCCCATGTCCTCAAGTCCATTCTCTATGTCTGCATCTTTATTCCTGACCTGCCCCTAGGTTCTTCAGAACGTTTATTTTTATTTTTTAGATTCCATGTATATGTGATAGCTTTTGGTATTTTTTTTCTTTTTCTGACTTCACTCCGTATGACAGTCTCTAGTTCCATCCACCTCACTACAAATAACTCAATTTCGTGTCTTTTTATGGCTAAATAATATTCCATGGTATATATATGCCATATCTTTATCCATTCATCTGTCGATGGACAGTTAAGTTGGTTCCATGTTCTGGCTATTGTAAATAGAGCTGCAATGAACATTGTGGTACATGACTCTTTTTGAATTATGGTTTTCTCAGGGTATATGCCCAGTAGTAGGATTGCTGGGTCGTATGGTAGTTCTATTTTTAGTTTTTTTTAAGGAACCTCCATACTGTTCTCCATAGTGACTGTATCAATTTACATTCCCACCAACAGTGCAAGAGGGTTCCCTTTTCGCCACACCCTCTCCAGCATTTACTGTTTGTAGATTTTTTGGTGATGGCCACTCTGACCGGTGTGAGGTGATACCTCATTGTAGTTTTGATTTGCATTTCTCTAATGATTAGTGATGTTGAGCATCCTTTCATGAGTTTGTTGTCAATCTGTATATCTTCTTTGGAGAAATGTCTATTTAGGTCTTCTGCCCATTTTTGGATTGGGTTGTTTTGTTTTTTGATATTGAGCTGCATGAGCTGCTTGTATATTATGGAGATTAATCCTTTGTCAGTTGCTTTGCAAACATTTTCTCCCATTCTGAGGGTTGTCTTTTGGTCTTGTTTATGGTTTCCTTTGCTGTGCAGAAGCTTTTAAGTTTCATTAGGTCCCATTTGTTTAGTTTTGTTTTTATTTCCATTTCTCTAGGAGATGGGTCAAAAAGTATCTTGCTGTGATTTATGTCATAGAGCGTTCTGCCTATGTTTTCCTCTAAGAGTTTTATAGTGTCTGACCTTACATTTAGGTCATTAATCCATTTTGAGTTTACTTTTGTGTATGGTGTTAGGGAGTGTTTTAATTTCATTCTTTTATGTGTAGCTGTCCAGTTTTCCCAGCACCACTTATCGAAGAGGCTGTCTTTTCTTCATTGTATATTCTTGCCTCCTTTATCAAAGATAAGGTGACCATATGTGCATGGGTTTATCTCTGGGCTTTCTATCCTGTTCCATTGATCTGTATTTCTGTTTTTGTGCCAATACCATACTGTCTTGATTACTGTAGCTTTGTAGTACAGTCTGAAGTCAGGGAGCCTGATTCCTCCAGCTCCGTTTTTCTTTCTCAAGATTGCTTTGGCTATTCGGGGTCTTTTGTGTTTCCATACGAATTGTGAAATATTTTGTTCTAGTTCTGTGAAAAATGCCATTGATAGTTTGATGATTCTTCCAATCCAAGGACATGGTATATATCTCTATCTGTTTATGTTGTCTTTAATTTCTTTCATCAGTGTCTTATAGTTTTCTGCATACAAGTCTTTTATCTCCTTAGGTAGATTTATTCCTAGGTATTTTATTCTTTTTGTTGCAATGGTAAATGGGAGTGTTTCCTTAATTTTTCTTTCAGATATTTCATCATTAGTGTATAGGCATGTAAGAGATTTCTTTGCATTAATTTTGTATCCTGCTACTTTACCAAATTCATTGATTAGCTCTAGTAGTTTCCTGGTAGCATCTTTAGGATCTCTATAATATGTCATCTGCAAACAGTGACAGGTTTGCTACTTCTTTTCTGGTTTGGATTCCTTCTATTTCTTCTCTGATTGCTGTGGTTAAAAGTTCCAAAACTACATTGAATAATAGTGGTGAGAGTGGGCAACCTTGTCTTTTTCCGGATCTCAGTGGAAATGGTTTGTTTTTCACCACTGAGAATGATGTTGGCTGTGGGTTTGTCATATATGGCCTTTATTATGTTGAGTTAAGTTCCCTCTGTGCCTATTTTCTGGAAGGTTTTTTATCATTAATGGGTGTTGAATTTTGTTAAAAGCTTTTTCTTCATCTTTTGAGATCATCATGTGGTTTTTCTCCCTCAGTTTGTTAATATGGTTTATCTCACTGATTTGTGTATATTGAAGAATCCTTGCTTTCCTGGGATAAACTCCACTTGGTAATGGTGTATGATCCTTTTACTGTGTTGTTGGATTCTGTTTGCTAGTATTTTTTGAGGATTTTTCCATCTACATTCATCAGTGATATTGGTCTGCAATTTTCTTTTTTGTGACATCTTGTCTGGATTTGGTATCAGGGTGATGGTGGCCTCTTAGAATGAGTTTGGGAGTGTTCCTCCATCTGCTCTATTTTGGAAGAGTTTGAGAAGGATGGGTGTTAGCACTTCTCTAAATGTTTGATAACATTTGACTGTGAGGCCATCTGGTTCTGGGCTTTTGTTTGTTGGAAGATTTTTTTTTTTTTTTTTGCGGTACACGGACCTCTCACTGTTGTGGCCTCTCCCGTTGCAGAGCACAGGCTCCGGACGTGCAGGCTCAGCAGCCATGGCTCACGGGCGCAGCTGCTCTGCGGCATGTGGGATCTTCCCGGACTGGGGCACGAACCTGTTTCCCCTGCATTGGCAGGCGGACTCTTAACCACTGCGCCACCAGGGAGGCCTGTGTTGGAAGCTTTTTAATCAGTTTCAATTTCAGTGCTTGTAATTGGTCTGTTTATATTTTCTATTTCTTCCTGGTTCCATCTTGGAAGGTTGTGCTTTTCTAAGAATTTGTCCATTTCTTCCAGGTTTTCCATTTTATTGGCATATAGTTTCTTGTAGTAATCTCTCATGATCCTTTGTATTTCTGCAGTGTCAGTTGTTGCTTCTCCTTTTTTTCTGGGGCGGGGGGGGGGTACGTGGGCCTCTCACTGTTGTGGCCTCTCCCGTTGCGGAGCACAGGCTCTGGACGCGCAGGCTTAGCGACCATGGCTCACGGGCCCAGCCGCTCCGCGGCATACGGGATCCTCCCGGACCGGGGCACGAACCCGTGTCCCCTGCATTGGCAGGAGGACTCTCAACCACTGTGCCACCAGGGATGCCTTGCTTCTCCTTTATCATTTCTAATTCTGTTGATGTGAGTCTTCAACCTTTTTTTCTTGACGAGTCTGGCTAATGGTATATCAATTTTGTTCATCTTCTCAAAGAACCACCTTTTAGTTTTATTGATCTTAGCAATTGTTTCCTTCATTTATTTTTCATTTATTTCTGATCTGATCTTTATGATTTCTTTCCTTCTGCTAATTTTGCGTTTTTTTCTGTTCTTCTTTCTCTAATTGCTTCAGGTGTAAGTTTAGGTTGTTTATTTGAGAAGTTTCTTGTTTCTTGAGGTAGGATTGTATTGCTATAAACTTCCTTCTTAGAAACGCTTTTGCTGCATCCTGTAGGTTTTGGGTTGTCATGTTTTCATTGCCGTTTGTTTCTAGGTATTTTTTGATTTCCTCTTTGATATCTTCAGTGATCTCTTGGTTATTTAGTAGTGTATTGTGTAGCCTCCATGTGTTTGTATTTTTTACAGATTTTTTTCCTATAATTGTTATCTAGTCTCATAGTGTTGTGGTCTGAAATGATACTTGATATGATTTCAGTTTTCCTAAATTTACCAAGGCTTGATTTGTGACCCAAGATATGATCTATCCTGGAGAATGTTCCATGAGCACTTGAGAAGAAAGTGTACTCTGGTTTTTATGGATGGAATGTCCTATAAATATCAATTAAGTCCATCTTGTTTAATGTATCATTTAAAGCTTGTGTTTCCTTATTTATTTTCATTTGGATGATCTGTCCATTGGTGAAAGTGGGTGTTAAAGTCCCCTACTATTATTGTGTTACTGTCAGTTTCCCCTTTTATGGCTGTTAGCATTTGCCTTATGTATTGAAGTGCTCCTTTGTTGGGTGCATAAATATTTACAGTTGTTATATCTCCTTATTGGATTGATCCCTTGATCATTATGTAGTGTCCGTCTTTGTCTCTTGTAATAGACTTTATTTTAAAGTCTGTTTTGTCTGATATGAGAATTGCTACTCCAGCTTTCTTTTGATTTCTATTTTCATGGAATATCTTTTTCCATCCCCACACTTTCAGTCTCTGTGTGTCCCTTGGTTTGAAGTGGGTCTCTTGTAGTCAGCATATATACGGATCTTATTTTTGTATCCATTCAGCCAGTCTGTGTCTTTTGATTGGAGCATTTAATTCATTTACACTTAAGGTAGTTATCGATATGTATGTTCCTATTACTTTTTTGTTAATTGTTTTGGGTTTGTTATTGTAGCTCTTTTCCTTCTCTTGTGTTTCCTGCATAGAGAAGTTCCTTTGGCATTTGTTGTAAAGCTGGTTTGGTGATGCTGAATTCTCTTAGCTTTTGCTTGTCTGTAAAGATTTTAATTTCTCCATCGAATCTGAATGAGATCCTTACTGGGTAGAGTAATCTTGGTTGTAGGTTTTTCCCTTTCATCACTTTAAATATGTCCTGCCACTCCCTTCTAGAAGGCTTGCAGAGGTTCTGCTGAAAGATCAGCTTTTAACGTTATGGGGATTCCCTTGTATGTTATTTGTTGCTTTTCCCTTGCTGCTTTTAATATTTTTTCTTTGTATTAAATTTTTGATAGTTTGATTAATATGTGTCTTGGCATGTTTCTCCTGTGATTTGTCCTGTATGGGACTCTCTGTGCTTCCTGGACTTGACTGACTATTTCCTGTCCCATATTAGGGAAGTTTTCAACTACAATCTCTTCAAATATTTTCTCAGTCCCTTTCTTTTTCTCTTCTTCTTCTGGGACCCCTATAATTCGAATGTTGGTGTGTTTAGTATCCCAGAGGTCTCTGAGACTGTCCTCAATTCTTTTCATTCTTTTTTCTTTATTCTGCTCTGCAGTAGTTATTTCCCCTGTGTTATCTCCCAGGTTCCTTATCCATTCTTCTGCCTCAGTTATTCTGCTATTGATCCCGTCTAGAGAAATTTTAATATCATTTATTGTGTTGTTCATCATTGTTTGTTTGCTCTTTAGTTCTTCTAGGTCCTTGTTAAACGTTTCTTGTATTTTCTCCATTCTATTTCCAAGATTTTGGATCACCTTTACTGTCATTACTCTGAATTCTTTTTCGGGTAGACTGCCTATTTCCTCTTCATTTGTTTGGTCTGGTGGGTTTTTACCTTGCTCCTTCATGTGCTGCATATTTCTGTGTCTTCTCATTTTTTTTTAACTAACTGTGTTTGGGATCTCCTTTTCACAGGCTCCCCATTCATAGTTCTCATTTTTTTTGGTGTCTGCCCCCAGTGGGTAAGGTTGGTTCAGTGGGTTGTGTAGGCTTCCTGTTGGAGGGGCTAGTGCCTGTGTTCTGGTGGATGAGGCTGGATCTTGTCTTTCTGGTGGGCATGGCCATGTCCTGTGGTGTGTTTTGGGGTGTCTTTGAACTTAGTATGATTTTAAGCAGCCTCTCTGCTAAAGGGTGTGTTTGTGTTCCTGTCTTGCAGTCCAGCACTCTAGCTTGCTGGTTGTTGAGTTTGAGATCTCTGGGAGAGCTTTCGCCATTTGATATTACATGGGGCTGGGAGGTCTCTGGTGGACCAGTATCCTGAACCAGGCTCTCCTACCTCAGCGGCTCAGGCTTAATACCTGGTTGGAGTACCAAGACCCTGTCAGCCACACAGCTGCTAGTGTTGGAGTGTCTCCTGCAGAGGTGGGGGGTGGCTGTGGCTCACTGTGGGGACCGTGACACTGGCAGCAGAATTCTGGGAAGTACTCCTTGGCGTGAGTCCTCCCAGAGTCTGCCAATAGCCCCACCAAAGAGCCCTCTTTGCAGCTCTTAGTGTCAAAATTTCGTGAGTCCCTGTGTTATCACAAATACCGAATATGTAGTATTTTTAAAAGTTTTAAATAGTTTGGTCTTAACCCAGGGATATGTTTGTAAATCAGATAAATCAAATGTGTTTTCCTAGATAACAAGAGCAAGTTATCCAACCCAATGGCTATTTTTCTTTTTGTACTGAAGCTTCTGTGTGCACATAGTTTAACTCCTCAGTATACATGTGTGTGTGTGTGTGTGTGTGTTTATGTATATAATATTTTTTAATTGAATGAAGAGCTTGTTTATCTGAGCTCTCTGATTTACAAATTGTTTCCAGTTTTCTCCACATTTAGTAATTGAACATGTATTTTACATTCCAGTCCTTCCAGAGAGAAAAGGGCCTTTCATTTTGATTTGGAGTTGAAAGCTGATATCCCTTTGGGCAAGCCTATATGCTACTTGACAACTGTTTTTAAAACATAAAATATATTTTCCTACATTTTATTGCTAATATTGAATCAATTGATTTTATAGGATTCAGAGTAATTAAAGAGGTCTAGCATCACATGCTAAATGAAATAGATTTGATTTGTATAGTACTAGAGATTTCTTTAGGAGATCACCTTTTGTAAAATGGACTTTGGTAGTCAAATATCCAAATATGTGATGAAAACTGTGTGTGTAGTATGATAAAAACAAAAGTTCTAATACTCTAAGGGTTATTTGAAATCTCGAAACTGATATTGAAGTAAGGATGAGCAAGTTAATCATTTTTGTGTCTTTTCAACAACAGCAATTTGGAAATTCTTCTCTGCATGTTTTTATTTCTTGGTCATTCTTCTGAGACCTACCCTCCTGCCCGTAGACTACTTAGCATTGCAGCTGGTAACAGCATTTCTGAAGGCCATAGAATATAATTTCTGCAGCTCATAATGACAGAACAGATTCAGCAGTAGAATTTCCTCTGGATATTAAATATGTGAATGACACATTACCTATATCTTATATCCCCTGTGTCTTTAAAGTGTTATTTTTTTCTGGGTGCAGATTAAAATTTCTTGATGTTCAGTATTTAGCTGGTGTGTGTGTGTGTGTGTGTGTGTGTGTGTGTGTGTGTGTGTGTGTATGTGTGTGTTATGTATAAAGGACCATGTAGCTAGAAATCAAGCTGAAGTTTCCCCCCAACTCTGAGTTTTTCCTCCTTCTCTGAGTAGCACTTCTTTGAAGTAATTTTTTCCTCTCAGAGGGGAGGGAATCATTATGTGTACTTCATGTTGAATATGGCCTTGTGTATCTGCAAATTGGACTGTTGGGAAGTATTAGAATGAAGAAAATATGGGCTGCTTTTACCTTGTGTGTATTTAACAACTTTCACATGAGGGGAGAACCTCACATTAGACAAAATATGATTAAAGGAAGAAGTTGAGTAGAGAGGATTACACTAATGCCCTCCAGAAAGTGGCATAGAGAGTCTTATTTGTTGGGTTTGAGGGTTGCCTTTTTTCTTAACTTCTTTTTGGTTTAACGTGTGTTTTCCTTTCTTTTTAATTCTTCAAATTGAGACATATTCAGTAAATTTTGTCCAGTGAAAAAGACACTCATCTGTGTATGGTAGTGTAATGGAAAGAAACTGGAATGGAAAGCCTGTTTTCAGGATTAACCTAGAGGATCTTCCACTTTCTTAGATTGGGTAAAATAGTATGCAGAAATAATAGAAACACAGGAGAAAATGGGAAGTTTGTTACTTGTAAGCTAAGAAATGCATTAAGTGAGACATGTACGAGAGCTTAGTCTGGTGGAAACATGGAGAACTGGAGCTTATGGGTGCTCATGCTGAGACATTTCTGTAGGGACTGTATATATGAAGGCAGAAAGTGGCAGCAAAACCACAATATGCCTGCTGACTCATCTTGTTGTAAAGTCAGATTCGGGCTTCAGAGCCCTGCCTTATCTTCCTTCTTGGCCCAGGTATCGGTAAATTCCTGAGAGGTTGTATTAAATTTTGCCTTTCTTCTTCTGGGGAATGTAGGTGGCTTTGCTTGCTTTTTTTTTTTTTAAAAACAAAACAAAAAACACCTGAGGGTTTGTAGAGAGTGTTTGCAGTAAGGACTAACAAGGAAGCAGGGTATTGCATCCTAAGGTTGCTTTTTGTTGCACATAAGGAAAAAAAAACTCTAACTGGGTTAATCAATAAAAGGGATTTATTGGCTCATGTTACTGGAAAAGTCCAGAGGTAGGACAGGCTACTGGAAGGTTTGGTCCAGGCCCTTGCTGTGTTTCTCTGCAGTTTACTCAGTTTGTCCTCATGTCACTTAGCTTTGTTCACACGTTGGCTTTGGCCTTATCCTTTCTTCATGGTCACAGCAAGGTGGCCTCAGCTTCTAGACCTCATATCCTCACAGCACATTTTTCCAGAGCAGGAGAGAGCACCTGTCAGGGCCACTGGGTCACACTATTCCAGAGGGCACAGAGGAATAATTTGGCTCTCAGAGTGGCATCTGTGTTCTAGAATTCCTAACAAAACTCTTGATTATCCATGTGTTTGGACCAGTGTAGGTCCCATCTCCACCCATGTACCAGTCACTGTCAGAGGACTAGAATGTCTTGACTGGGTCATTCTAGGGCCATGGGAGCCATCTCTGTAGAAAAATATCGAGAAACATTCATTGGAATTACATGGATTTCCAAAAGAAATAGGGGATGATTTATAAGGGGTAAGTGAAGAACGGTAGTTGCAGAGGAGAAGAACAGTATATTGATTTAGATATGTTGGATAAAAACTGACCCTTTTGCCCCACGATAGTTACATTAACACTCAACCTCTGATACTTTTCAAGGTTCCTACCCTCCCTCTTTCCTTTCACTCTTTAAACTCTTCCATTTGATTTTTGCTTCCACCATTCCACTGAAACAGTTCTTGCCTTGCCAAATCCAGTGGAGGCCTCTAAGTCTTGATGTACTTGATGTCTGTAATATATGATAATTTGAATACTACTTCCCCTTCCTTGACTTTGTCTTTCTTTGACACCATTACTAGTCGTTTTCCACACTGATGACTACCACTAAAGTCACTTATCATTATTTAAATGCCTAAAGTGGACTCCAGTCAATTCACAACATTACATTATTGATCATTCTCTTTAATGAAATGTTTTTTATTTCAATAAAAATAATTGTTATAGAATAGTTATGTATCTAATGATTATATAATAATGCTTTATAATATCATTATGCATAATTTGGAAACTTCAGAAAATAAAAAGGCAGACCATACACATTCATAGTCCTGTCACCCAGATATAAACATTATTTCTTTTTTAAAAAATATCTGTTCATTTATTTATTTGGCTGTGTCAGGTCTTTTAGTTGCGGCATGTGAATTCTTGTTTGCGGCATGTGGGATCTAGTTCCCTGACCAGGGATTGAACCTGGGCCCCCTGCATTAGGAGCATGGAGTCTTAGCCACTGGACCACCAGGGAAGTCCCTAAACATTTCTATAGCAGTCTATTTGATATAAGTATTTTAAAATATGTGTGATTAAAGGATTTTGAACAAAATTCTTTATACTATTTAAATTTGTTTTTCAATATATGTCTGTCACTGTAGAAAAACTGAGAAATACAGAAATGTTATGCGTCAGAGGTAGAAACAATTAGCATTTTCCCATTTCCTTACTGTTTTGAGGTGGCATGAAAGGTACTTGGAAAGTTAATATCTGCGGCAGGATTTCTGTTCATCTTTTACGGTGGAAAAAAATCCCAATAATTTTGTCTGACCAATGTGGCTTTTAGTGTTAGAGAAAATCATCACTCAAGTTCCTTTGCAATGGGAATAATTATTATGTTGATCTATGCAGTTCTTTGCAGGAGGGTACATAAAAAGATTTTACTTATTCTCTCTGCACAATGTCTAATCCTTTAAATATTTTTATTATTTGCAAGGTGATAAGGGAATAGGATTAGTTATTGTTTTATGAGCCATCAAAGATGGCAGTAGGTTCCATGTGAACTCTGGTGGGATAAGGTAGCCTTCCTGATCTGGGGAAGGAGAGGAAGCAGCAGGTAGAAGCTGAAGGAGGCACAGCTGAGTTTTCCTTGCCAGGCCATGGAATCCGACTGGCCATGCATCATCCAATTAGATGTCTGAGTCAGAAGAACACAGAAATCTTCCTCAGTGGTGATTATGTCCTATTTTGATTAATTTATTTTTGCTGGAAGAAGTCTCTAAGTAAGGTTTTGCAAGAAGATTTTTGAATAGTGTGCTTTCTAAGCTGTTGTATCCTTGAATATATTCTGTTGCCTTTATACACTGGTTGAGTAAAAAAGTTTTGGCACACAACTTATGTTTTGGGGCATTTAATATTTTATTTGATAAGTTTAATGACCACCTGAGTTTTATTCTTTTGAAAAAAATACACTCTCCATCCTTGTAGACATTTTAATTTTTCTTTGCCATTCAAATATTTTGGCAAATGATTTTAACTATGACCTTTAATTGAGTTTACCAGAACAAGGTGTCTCTTAATGAGAATCCAGGTGTTTTATTTTCAAATCAACAAAGTTTTCTTCAATGATGTCTTTAATTATTGTGTTGGATCCAGTTATTATAATATCTTTGTTTAGGTTGCTAAAATTCTTACTTTAAATCTTCGTTTTCCTTTCCTTGAATATGCTCTTCTCTTATGGTTATTTCTTTGTCTTTTAAAAAAAATCTAAACTCCGGTAGAGCATTTCAAATTTGTCCTTTATGATACTACCGATTTAATTTTTCACAATTTCATTAACATATTATTGCCTTCCATAAGGGTATATATTATATAATCAAACTTTAATTTCTTTCCATTCACACTTCACATTTGTTTTATTTTATAGCCTTTCAGTCTCAATTTCTTATTTATTTTCTCCTCCTGTCTGTTAGATACAATGTCTCCCTATATTCTGCTAAGGATACCAAACTAAACTGTTTCCAGCCTCCTGCAGTATGGCTTCTCTGAATTTTCATTAGAAAGTTTCATTTTCTACAGACTGAAGGTTTTTCCCTTATAAGGCTCTGTATTTTTCCTGCTTTCTCAAAAGACAGATGTATCCATACTTAGTGTTTCATAAAACAAGGTGTATGGGTTGCCCTACACCTTGCCCTAGCCTCTGCCTGTGGTTCTAGAGGAATCTCCTTCAGTGGGCTGAAGGCAAGTTAATGTGCACAGCTAGCCCATTACCCAGGGCTTTAAAACAGTTGGTTTTGCTGAAGCAGATTCTTCATTTACCTCTAAGCTCACGTACTTGTAAGTAAGACATAGGGGGGAAAACAAACCTACAGTTCCATGCATGCACTCCAACTAAGACTTTTCTTGTCTCCTGTAAGGCAGTAAGTACACCACTGCTTCTTCTAATCTCAATTCCTCTCTCTCTCTTTCAGTGCATTCCTGGGAGTTTCTTCATTGGATTGTAGAAGAGTGAGGAATTGATAGAGGTGTTAAGGGACTGTTAGTCTGTCTTTAAAAACTGACGGCGTTGGCTTTCCAGTTTTGTGATTTCTAATTTTCTGTATAGTAGGGGAAAAAGTGAAGGGTTTTTTTTTTACTGACTTTTGGGCAAGCAGGCAAAGGGAGATCTGGCACTGGTGGTCTCTTTTGTGTATTCAGCTTGGATTTAAGTAGATATACCTCCCAGATTCTGGAATTAGATTGATTATTTGGCCTACTTTAAGGTACTGAGAGGTTTTGTCTCTTTCTGTGTCTACATGGATATTTTGTTAAGAAGTTATAAGGGGTCTCTTTCCCAGGGACAGAACTAGCTACCACTTTGTCTTCCTGCATGACAAAATCACTTGCATTGTTGCTACCACTGATGCATCTTTCACACTCTTTGAGAGTATATAGCTGATTCTTACTTTTAGGCACCAATAAGTTATCTAGAGGCAGTTATTTAACAGCTACTGGGTATCTGCACCAAAATGCCCCATATGTACCTCAAATCCAACTGTCACTTTCACACCCTTACCTCAGCCTGTTCTTTGCTCTGTATTTCTCTCTTGTGTGACAACAGTCATCCCATTACTTAAGCCAGAAACGTGGGAGTACACCTAGAATTTTATTTCCTTTCTGTAACCCCTCAAATCAAATCAATAATAATGCCAACTAGTTACTTAGCACTTATTATATGCTCTTAAACACTTTACATATGTTAACTTACTTAATCTCTATGATTACCTCATGAAGTAAGGTAATCAGGACTGGGACTAGAGCGACTCAAGTGAGCCATCCAGGGAGCAAAATTGAAGGAAGCACTGCAGGGTTATGCAAATGTATGCTTGCCCTAGTTCCAGCCCTGATCTTTCGTATATCCATTTACTGGGTGAGGAAACTAAGGGATAGAAAAGTGAAATAATTTGTCCAAGTTCATGCAGAGGGTATGTGACAGAGTTGAGATTTGAACTCTGTTTAGTCCGACTTCAGGGTCCAGAAGCTTAACTGGTACACCACATGCTCTTCACACATCACCTACCCCTCTTCTCCCAGTTAACTCTTAAGTTAGTCTTTTCCACTCACATCCTTCAACTCCTCATTGTGTCTTGCCTGGGTTATTGTGTAATTTGGTAACTAGTCTTCCAGCCCTCAGTAGAGCTTCTGTCAGATTGGTGAGCCTTAATACTATTGGAGTTATTCTTGAGTAACTTGAATAATTGAGAGAGAGCTGATTTCAGTTCTCCCTAGCCCACATGCATGGTTTGACCGAGTTAAGCACTCTTTATTCCAGGCGTTTAAAGATGAAAAAGAGACCTATCTGTTGGATTCAGAAATACATAAATGGGAAAATGTTGAATTGGTATTAATCATCATCTTCTTCTAGCATTCCCATTCTTTCATTAGTGATTCCAGGCTAAAAATCTTTTTGGTATATGTGTTCTTCCCTACAGACATGTTCATAGGTGGGATGGGCTTAAAGTTTCCTTCCAGTCGGCTTCACTGTGCAGGTTCCCATATTTCCTG
The DNA here is from genome assembly GCA_004363435.1 of Platanista minor. Taxonomy (NCBI): domain Eukaryota; kingdom Metazoa; phylum Chordata; class Mammalia; order Artiodactyla; family Platanistidae; genus Platanista; species Platanista minor. Next base: position 16,697 of record RJWK010012077.1, read on the forward strand.
TCCAGGGGAAGCAAGAGGAGTGGGTTTTGGTTTGGACCATCACCCCAGCAGGTTGCCAGTATATCCTTCATAGGAATCCCATTCTCTTCCCAGGGCCCAGTTCTCATAGGTGGCTCCCCAACTTTAGATCCATTCTAAGAGTCCAAGACCAGTCTCTTCCTGGATTATCTGTTCTGAAGCTGAACATTAGAAGGAAGTAAGTCTCTTCTTTTTCATTGGCTTATTTTACCCAGGACCCACACAGAGGAATCAGTAGAGAGTCATATAGGGAGGTAACTTTAGTGATGGATGATATAAAAACATTTCTCTGGCTAGGTCATATTGACCTAAAATTTTAATCCATTGTGCATTTTTAACCCCAAACATATTTACTCTCCGAATCTCACTAGGTCATTGTGACTTTGTTTTATTTGCTCAGGGTGAGAAAAAAATATAATATTCTTTGTAGAAAATTCTCAAACCTAGTCTATATTCCCAAACTTGCCTCTTATTTTCATCTCAACCCCCCACATTAATCATGTTCAGGACTTTAAGAAATGTCCTATAAAATTACCTTGCTAAATTGAAAATTGGATTGTAATAGTCACAGCCAATATTTATTGAGTGATTTCTTTGTGCCAGGCACTGTTCTCAGCACTTTGTGTGCAGTAACTCACACAAATTTTCACCACAGCCCTATGAGATGGGTGCTATTATTATCCCCACTCTACAGATGAGGAAACTGAGGCACAGAATGGTAAAGTATCTCCGCAGGTGACCAAAATGACAAGTGACAGAGCCAGGATTAAGTCAGAGCAGTCTGGCTTCAGAGGCCATGCTCTTACCCCCTCTGCTAAATAAGTCCTATTGGTGATATGGTAAAGTCAATCTTCCTTAGCACAGAACACATTCCTCTCTAGCTCCTTAAGTGTTAGATTGATCAGAACCAAACGGCTTATTGCTGATTACACGTACCATGATAATCCACACTTCTATGCTTCTAAGCCTTCCTTCCTATTGGCTCTGCCTCCTCTTCTCTCTGTTGTCCAGCTGGTGTCTCTCTGTCTCTCTCTGTCTCCCTCTCTGCCTCTCCCGCTCCCAACAAATTATTTCTATGCTGGGCTAGTTCTTTTGCTTCCTTTTTCTTTCTTTCTTTCCCATCCCCTTTCTCCACTCCTAAGAAAAGTGAAGTACAGTCATCTCTGAGTATCGCAGGGGATTATTTCCAGGACCCCCGACATGAACCGAAATCCATGGATACTCAAGTCCCTTATGTAAAATAGCATAGTACAGTCAGCCCTCTATATCTGTGGGTTTCACATCCGTGGGTACAGAGAGCCAACTGTATTATTTTAGGGGTGTATGGTGTTTCCTTAAAAAGTGAAGATTGTGTTCAGTGTCTAATAAAAAAGTAAGGATAGTGACTTATAACTGTGATTCAATCCAGTCACCTTGAATAATCCTTGAATAGCCTTCTCCAGCTATCCTTGAATATGCTTTTGATTTTTAGAACCTAAACCATCCCTGGAATAATCTAATAATTTTCTAATTATTTCATTTTAAGTAGAAGGAAACTCAGTCCCAGGGAAGTTGACTTGGCCAGGATCACACAGTTAATTCCAGATTACGTCCAGCTTTTCTGATTCAGAAGAGTATTCTCTCCTCCGTACCTTTTAAGCCTAGTTGGAAAAGGGAGAGAAAATGGAATATATTCTTCCTTTACTTCCTGTTCCACGTTTTTTTTTATTCTGTCAGCAATCAGTTTTTCCCCTTTGGCCTAAGTTTGTGATATGTAAATGTCTGCTTCTCTTTTTTGAGAGGGTGCCAGGCAGACTCTCTTAGCTCTCTTCTTTCTTTTCCCCTGATCTTCCCCTCAGGCTAACCCTTTCTCTTGCCATATCTCAAGTTCATGACTCTGATTGCCCATAAGAAAACATCATGCACATCATCATCTTTATTAATCTCTGAAATATTTAATAATACTAGTACAGAAATGCAGAAATCACGTGCTTGTCGTGTGGATGGCGTGTGTACTTTAATTGCCCATGATTACAAAGAAAATGTTACTCAAGGTTTTATTTGTGTGTACGTAGTAAATAAAACAGCTTGACCCTTTGAGAAAATAGAAATATAGATTGAGTCGATATCATGGATATGCTTCCTTTCTCATTAAGATTAAGCAGTAAAAGCATCTAACAAGCACCGTATGTATGGACCAGAGTCCACAGACATGTACACGTGTATGTGGCCTCAGCGAGAGGTACCATAGGTAAAGGTCACAGGAAAGAAAGCAGCTTCACAGACATCAAGGAAATAGCAACTACTTACTGACAGCCAGACATTTCAAATAATATCATGGGTCCCAGAAGCACTTCAAAGGCAACCGGCCAGGAAACAGACAAATCATGAATTTGAATACTTCTGAGATTCCGGAAATTCAAAAGCAGAGCCTTCAGATATTTGCATTGAGGTAGATTATGAGCAATTATTTTGTTTCTCGAAATTGCTCAAAGCCTTTTGTGGAAACAGAAGACTAAGACCATTTTCTGCCTTTGAATGATGCCTGTATACTGTTAGAAATTTGAGGAATGTTTAAAGAAATAAATCCTGAAATCCTGAAAAATGTGTTTTGTGCCTAAAACATAAGATTTTTCTTTCCAAAAGTAGTACTCTGTGAAATGTACTTTCTCTACCAGGTAAATTATGATTTTTTTTTTTTTTTTAGGTTTGTGAAGCTCTACTTCAGGAGAAATATATAGGCAGGGAACAATTATTAATTTTGATGACTATACTAATTTTTTGATCATTAAATATTTCAAAAACTAAGAAAAAATGTTACATTTGGTACATAGCAAATGGAAGGCCTGCCTTTTGCAATTTTTGATTTTTAGGGACATGATCTTATGATCATATTTTCCTCATAGTAAACTAAACAATTGAGACCTTTAAAGTATAATTATTCAAAGTAGTAAAAACAAAACAATTAGATTGTGATTATTTCATTTCTTGGTCTCAACATTTCCAAAAATCATTCCCAGGACTACTTATTTTTAAATGAACAAAAATGTTTCTATTCCAAATCCATGAAAATAGGAATCAGTCTTTCAGAAGACAAGTCACCCCACTTGCATCATTCATAACCTAGTATTTGGGAGTAGACTTTTGGTATAAACAGACATAATATCTAGCTACAACCCCTCTACAGTTGTGTAGAGGCTTTGCTTTTCTTTAGGCACATCCTTGCCCAGAAAACCTCCCACAGGGAGGCAGTATGGTCTAGAGAATAAAACGCCCATTTACCTTCCTTCTAGCTTTGCCACTGACTTCTGTATTACCTCCAAAGCTTTAGTTATTTTTATACTCTACTTTTGCCATTCTAGCCACAAAGGCACCCTTTTCTTTTATGTAAAACTCAACTATTCTGGTTAACCAGATTTGTCTTTTAATTAGGAATATGCTTGTATGAGAGATGAGGGAAAAATTCCTTATCCATGTATAAATGAGTGATTGACAGAACCTCAGTTAGGACCATGCCAGTAGTTACATAGCAGTTGATACTTGGTGCCATATACCTTACTGCCCCTCAAACAGTCATAGCTCTCTACATCACAGGCTTGTTACGGGTGAGTAAGGAACTTTGGACAAACATTCTTTTGAGAGCCTACTAGTCTCCTGGCATTGTGTTGGATTCTGGGGATATGCAGGTGAAAGACATAGTTTCTGATTTCAAGGAGTTTGCAGTATAAAAGTTCAGAAATACAACTCTGAGGAAGAGAATGCAGCATGCTGCTAAAGCTGATTGTAGTACTATGCTGGTACAGAGAAGGAGTACTTGAAAATGTGAGCAAGATTGGAAGAGTCTTCTGGAGGCATGGAAAAAGCACGTGCAAAAGCAATGTGGTTTGAGTGTTGTGTACCTAGGGAAATGCGTACAGGTTCGTGTTGGTGCTGTGTGAGAGGTATAAGAGGTACTGTCTGGAAACGCTGGAACTTTTTGTGAGGATAATTGATAGTCATCAAAAGATTTTAGCAAGTGAAGGACATGATTATATTCACGTTTTGGATAACTTGACTGAATCCACGATGAGAGGGAGGGAGGAGAGCTGAGGTTGCTACATAAACCGCGTGGAAAATGATAAAGGCCCAAATGATGGCACTGGAGGTAAAGGTATAGAAAAAGGATCATAATCTAAAGTATTTTTGAGGTAGAATCTGAAATGTCTTCCGACCAGTTGGATGTGTGGTGAAGTGAGAGCAAGGAGTGTAGGTTGACTCTTCTTCAGTTCCCAGTTTTGGTGGTTGGGTGGAAGGAAGGTGGAGCCATGCAAGACATGATGTATATGTAAGAGGAAGTGGAGTTTGGGGGTAAAGAGCGAGAGTGAGGTGAGTCTGAGGTGTTGGAGCTTTGTGGATCCCCAACAATGCTTGTTCATTCTTTTCTCCTGTTTCTTTTCCCCGTGGAATATTTGTAGATGCCTAGTAGGCTTTAGACATCTGAGTCTGGGCTGGAAATAGGTCTTCAGTTAATCAGCATTTAGATGGTAGTTCCAGCTATGGAAATAGATGAAATTGCCCAGAGACATGTATCTAGAGTGAAAAGCAAAGGATTGAACTCTGGAGCAAATCAGTATCAAAAGGATAGAGGGCTGTGCTGTTATTAAAATATGTTGTTTTCCATGTTACATTTCTAACTATATATTCCCGATGGATAGATGATTGGGTGTTTTGAATTTGACCTGAGAAACATTTCAAGAGTTTTGTGAAAATCAGTGAAAACAACTAGTTTCACTCTGTGGAGTCCAGTAGTGACGTAATTTTGAGATCCTTTTTTATGGTAACAATACAAAGAAAAGGGCAACTAAAGTGCCAATTATTATTGGTTCTAAAAGTGTGCTTACTGATAAACCCAAATTGATGCATCTGAATTGATGCAACTCACAGAGTGTGGTTATGAGCTTTACGGCTGAGAATACATTTACTTGATATACTGTGAATACCTGGATGGATTCTCTACCATATCCAGGGAGATTAGATCACGTTTTTGTTGTTCTTTTGCTTTTATCCTTTGTTCAATTTAGTACTCTACACAGAAAAACTAGTCTTAAGACCTTTTTTCCCGCCTCGCCTGGTTGTCTTCATTTTCAAACCAACAAGGTCATCTCTAGCCAAAGTTTTCTCTGAAAGGCTTCCTTCTCTCCCCCCTCTGCCCCACCAAAATAAAAAGCTATGGTCTAAATATAAACAAACACACTAGAAGGAACTACACATACCTGCTGGGGTTTTAAAAAATATTTATTTATTTATTTGTTTGTTTGTTTGTTTGTTTGGCTGCACCAGGTCTTAGTTGCGGCAGGCGGGATCTTTCGTTGCAGCATGTGGGATCCAGTTCCTTGACCAGGGATTGAACCTGGGCCCCCTGCATTGGGAACACGGAGTCTTAACCACTGGACCACCAGGGAAGTCCCACCTGCTGGGTTTTTTGAGGTGTTTTGATGGTGGGCAATGGGACTCTGTGTGGCTGTAAACTAGGCAGACTGCTGGGCCCTTAGCAAAGAGGAATGGGAGACCGAAGAGGCAGCTGGGCCATAAGAAAGGTTCACTAATGTAAGTTAAATTGGAAATGGGATTTACTTAGTATATAGAAAAAAACAAAACAGTGATTATCAGCCTTGGGAAATGTAAACAAATTTTGTCCCTTTTTATTTTTATCCTTGAGATCAAATCAAGGAGTTCTGTCATTCGGAGCCTGCTGGGTGCACACTTGGGTCCTCATGCTGTCTTCATACTGCCTTCTGAGCTGCCCAGGATTTGGTTAGTGTGAATCTCATGATGAGTCCTGGATACATGAAGACACCTCTCTGGGTTTCTTCTTCCTCTCCCTCCCTCTTTTCCCTATGGAAACACAATTTTCCACCTTACCTCCATCTCCAACCCCAAGTCATTCCGTGTCTGAGTAGGCATCCAGGTTGTTGACTCTTAGCTAATCTGAAAAACAAAACTTGTGCTAACATGTTCATGGCTAGGAACTAGAACTCCAGGGTTCTCTGTGCATATCAAGAGAACAAGTTACTGGAGATAGAAGCCAGCGAGATACAGTGGATTCTTCTGTCTTTCCTACCCAATAGGATGACTTTATAGGTAGAGATGTCAGAGAAAGCGTTTAAAACCTTGGCAGCAGGGTTATGTAGATAACTAACTGATTGATTTAAGCAAAAACTTGGATCTTTCTCAAGTCATCTTCCTATTTAGAAATTTAAATCAGAACTTCACAGACCAAGCCTGCTATGGCTCAAAACACGGGAAATTAAATGTAACCTATAAATGCATGTTGAGGAAATAAAGCTTAAGGAATCAAGAGAGTAAGACCCACTGTAATAAGCTAACTCACTGTAGCAGTATTGCCCCAACCACACTAGCTTCCTTTTCTTCCTTATATACAGAACACACACTTGTTTCCTTAAAGCTTTCCACTTGCTGTTCTATCAGCCTGGATGCTCTCTTTAGATACCTACGTGCTTTGCTCCCTCATTTCCCTTACTTCTCAGATCTGACCACCCTATGTAAAACAGCATCACTCCTATCATTCTTTATCCCCAACTCTGTTTTTCTTCAGAGCACTTACATATCACTGAACAATATATATTTCTTTGTTATTGTCTGTCTCTCTTACAAGCTCATTGAGGTCAGGGATTTGCCTACTGCTATATCCCTAGAGCCTAGTTCAGTGTTTGCTACACATTTTGAATAAACGATCGCATGGCAGAGTTGAGCATTGAACCCAGGCCTTTGGAATTCTAGTCCAGTTTTCTTTTCATGTGGTTTAGTTCTCATCTTATGAGGTCATTCTGTCCTCTTTTCTTGCCCTCCACATAAACCCTTTACACCTACACAGGCATAAACACACTTAATAATCACTTCTTAGGGGAATTTCCTTGGCTGGTGGTTTCCATTGTTTAGGCACAGGAGAAACAACTGGGAATGGTACTACTGCAGATTTCCAGGCCTCAAGCCTGTGTTCTTGATTCAGTAGGCTTGAGATGGAGCCTGAGAAGCAGCATTTTAAAAAACACTGTAGGAGATTGGAAACTGGTGGTCATGTGACCATCTTTTAAGATATACTTTTGTGACATCAGATTCCTTCAGGCTCTGTTAAACCCCTTCTTTTAGGTTTTTACCTAAAAACTACAAACAATCAGCAAATTCTATGCTAATTCCACCATAAAATTTTAGACTACAAACAATCAGCAAATTCTATGCTAATTCCACCATAAAATCTATTTAGCAGTGCTACTGCTCTGGGCCATAGGCAGGATAAAACAGAACAGAAGTGACTGGGGGGAGGAAAGGATGAACTCTAAATTGACATTATGTCGACATGTGTGTGTCAGTATGTCTGAGGGCAACATGGAGGTCGTAGCAAAGTCCCCTCAAGCCTGGAGCTGTTTCTGTCTTCAGCTCTATCTACTGAAGAATGGAGACGTTTTGTAGATCCATAATCACTTTGGGTTCTATTTCTAGGACTGAGATGATCATTTCAGTGGTTAACTGCAAGAGAGGAAGAATAGGAGAAGACATAGAGGGACAGTAAGAGAGGGGTTACAAAGTCTTCCGTATCCTTGGCCATTTATCTGGGGAGGGCATGAGGTTCTCAGGAATGCAGGTAAATTGCTGACTTCAATGAAAGTCAACCTTTTATGGTTGTTATATAGATCAAGGGAGATCCTGGGTATAAAACACTTAGCAAAGTGCCTGGAAAATAATCATCACAGTAAATGATAGTTATTATTGTTATTAATACATGTGGTATGGTTATCTCCATGTGTCATTCTACCTCATGAATTTCCCAAATTTGTCTAGCTTATGGTGAAAAAAAAGTTTAACAGGTATGCAGTGTGTTGAGCTTTTCAAAAGTAACCAAACAACACTTACTTAAATGATGGTATACTTACTTTTTATCACCACTGTGATCCTTAAGTTCACTGTGTACTTCCAACCATTTTCCTAAAGACTTAAACGCAGTAAAGTCCAAAATATATTTGGCCAAATGCTTTTGTCCTTCATTTTTGAAGCTGAGTGCTTGGAAGAAAACTTATTCACATGTTATTAATTATTTGACATGTAATTAAGCACTTCCAAACAGTTCAAAAACATTTCCAAGATTTATTTTCCTTGAGAAATTGGAGTTGCCTTTGGTTTTGTTTTGGACGGAAACACTAACCATGTCAGCTCTATTTCGGCAGGAACAACTCTTTGCTTACCCATGTAGTCATGGTAATTAGCACAGGGCCTGACAGATAATAGGTGCTCAATATTTATTGAATGAATGAACCATCAGGTGACTCAAATTTTGTGATCCCAGTAAGTATTTGCATTTAAGGGTCTCAACTTGAGTGTTTTCATCCTAAATAAGCTCTATGTAATCATAACAGGTTTATTAGTTTCCTAGGACTGCTATAACAAACTATCACAAAATAGGTGGCTTAAAACAGAAATTTATTCTCTCACAGTTCTGGAGGCCAGAAGTCCAAAATCAAGGTGCTGGCAGGGCTGTGTTCATTCTGAAGGCTCTAGGAGAGAATTCTTTCTTGCCCCTCCAGCTTTTCATGACTCCAGGCATTTCTTGGCTTGTGACTGCATAGCTCTAATCTTTGCCTCCCTCTTCACATGGTCTTGTTCTTTGTGTGTCTTCTATCTCTTATAAGGAAACTTGCCATTGGACTTAGAGCTCACCTGGATAATCTCAGGTGATCTCATCTTGAAATCCGTAACTTGATTACATCTGCAAAGTTGCTTTTTCCAAATGAAATCAAATTCACAGATTCTGGGACATGGACATATCTTTTAGAGCAGGGGTCCCCAACCCCCAGGGCCACGGGTTGGTACCGGTCTGTGGCCTGTTAGGAACTGGGTGGCACAGCAGCAGGTGAGTGAGAGAAGCTTCATCTGTATTTACAGCTGCTCCCCATCGCTCGCATTACTGCCTGAGCTGTGCCTCCTGTCAGATCAGTGGTGGTATTAGAGTCTCATAAGAGCGCGAACCCTACTGTGAACTGCACATGCGAGGGATCTAGGTTGTGCTCTTCTTATGAGAATCTAATACCTGATGATCTGAGGTGGAGCTGAGGCGATGATGCTAGTGCTGGGGAGCAGCTGCAAATACAGATTATCATTAGCAGAGAGGTTTGACTGCAAAGACACCATAATAAATCAATTTCCTGCAGACTCATCAAAACCATATCAGTGAGTGGCAAGTGAAAACAAGCTCAGGTCTCCCACTGATTCTGCATTATGGTGAGTTGTATAATTATTTCATTATATATTACAATGTAATAATAATAGAAATAAAGTGCACAATAAATGTAATGTTTGTTCTTGAATCATCCCATAACCATCCACCCACTCCCCGGTCTGTGGAAAATTTGTCTTCCATGAAACCAGTCCCTGGTGCCAAAAAGGTTAGGGAATGCTGTTTTAGAGGGCCACCATTCAACCAATACAATGAGTTAATGGAAATTTTTTTTTTTTTTTTTCCTGCGGTACGCGGGCCTCTCACTGTTGTGGCCTCTCCCGTTGTGGAGCCCAGGCTCCGGACACACAGGCTCAGCGGCCATGGCTCACGGGCCCAGCCGCTCCACGGCATGTGGGATCTTCCTGGACCGGGGCACAAACCCGTGTCCCCTGCATCGGCAGGTGGACTCTCAACCACTGCGCCACCAGGGAAGCCCTAATGGAAAATTTTGACATTTATAGTGGGGTTATCTTTCCCCTGATGTTTTTCTCACTACATCACTGTATGTAGATTTTTAAAGTTTTTGTAGCTGAGCAGGTTGGGGACATGGTTTTTGTTTTGGCCTAATTAAGGATAGAAAATTGGGAAAAACAAATCAGCATTTCACCTACAGATGGGAAAAATACGGTGAATGTTGGTAACTGGTGGGTAGAGAGAGGAAGTTAAGTAAGTGCTCAGGAAGTAATGTTACACCCAACCTGAGGAGGTCTGCATGATATATTAGGGATGGGTATTTGAAACATAGTGATTTGAGTGATAACAAATGTAAAAGAATAGTGGTTATGGTGGTATAAGAGGGCCATTTTATAAATATCTCAGCGTTTTACTCTTTGAGAAGGAAAGTAGTTTGTGTAGAGAATTGGCAAGTCATAGAGACAAGGCCAGAAGCTCTTGGGATCAACAGTTTGAAATGAAAGTCCTAAGAAGAATTCTGATCAGGAAAGAGACCTGGGGTAGATGTGGCTTCTACACTAAAACCATCTGCATTCGATTTGGCAGTAGTAAAATGCAATTGTAGAATGTATATTATCAAAAGAAATAGTACATCAGTGGTAAATTTTTCCAACATTAAACAAAGAACCAGTGAGAACACTTTCAGAATTGTTGTAATTCTGGTCAGCATTTTACTGAGAGGAAATCTTGGAAATTGAAAATGTTTAACAGGTGGCAACTGCAGTAATTTTTTTTTTAGCCTAGTGAGGATAAAATTTTTGCTAAAAAATGAGCCGGTATTGTTTAAGTGAAAGAATTCTTGAGAAAAGGGAGACGTCATGGAGTAAAAAATATCCTGAGAGGGGAAGAATACACTGAATAGGTTAGAAATAGAACTTTAGCACCACAGAAGAGCTTGATGAATAAAACACTTGGTGAAGAACCCAGTAGTAATTGGAACAGAGTTCCTTTTGTTCTAAGGCTTAATCGCTAAAGTGGGATTTTAATGCATGGCTTTTTATAAAAAATGAAATAACTAAAATTTATAACATCCAGGGGTGGACAAGTCATACAAAAATGTATTTGTAAAAATGGAAAGCACCTGCAACTTTGAGGGTTAAGAAAAACTGGATTTATATTAGATATCTCAAGGGAAAATTGTAAATCTATCTTTTCCTGTCACTGGAAATTTCTTTTGGTGAATTCATTATCAAACTCTGGCAGTGGAAGTCAAATAGTAAGGATATTATTGAAGATATTGTGGATTTATGCAGAAATGAAGGTGTATACTTGTCATCTGAATGTCCTTTTGTATATGCAAATAAAATAGATTCTTCCCATTTAATTTGTGTCCTCTCAAAATGGCTGAGATAATGATATTCCTACAGCTTCAGTTTCTGCTTATGCCATTCAGATTCCCTTTTCTTTTGGTCTTATGTAGCCAGTATTCCCTCTCCCCATTTTCTCACCTCTGACTATCTAGGCACAGGGGTATCCACCCTTTTCTCCATTCTGACAGCATCTACATTGTAGGTCAAATTGTCCCAAGTAGTTTTGCTAAGTTTGTTTGGAATTTAATATTAAAAAGAAATAAATGTTATATACAGTACATATAATTCAAGAAACCCATCCTTGATTGCTAAAAAATATAATCATCTCATCAATTCAATGACTTTTTTTTTTTCAGTTTTAATTCACAGTGTGAGAATGAGTTGCTGATTATGTCCCCATGGAGGCTAAATCGACCCATCCATCTAATGTTCTCTTCTCTCTCAAATATCCTGCCACTTATTTTCTGATGTATAAATAAATCTTGAAGATTTATTTTTGAATTTTCAAAGTCCCAAAGCAATGGTCCACTATAAGGGCACCATGGAGGTTTGGAATAGTACATGATAAGTGAGAAATAGAAGTATATTTGCATGTTTTTATGTTAAAAAAATCAAGAAAGATATTAAGGTTTACTAATATCCTATTGTATAGATAGGTAGCACATATATATACTTTACAAATAAATATACATATTATGTGTATGCATTTCAGAAAATCCCATTGGTATTTTAAAACATTTTTTTCTTTATGTTTTTTAGCATTAAACTTTAGCCTTCAAAATAATTTTTTAAAATAAGAGACTTATTCAATAATACCTCAGAACTTTGAACTTAGGTTCCTTTGACATGCATTTTTCTTTCTGAAAGTCTTCCCTTTCTGACATATAAGCAAGCATACTACATTTCTGGGTCTCCGAAGCTCTGTCAGAATTTCTTCCTGCTACAGTACCTGGGCAGTGAGCAGCAGTGCCTGAAAGTCTTACAAAGAGACCCCTGCAATATTGCCGGTCCTAACAGGGTGAAACAATGACTGTTTTTCACTTTTACGTGGTGTTATATTCCTTTCTCTCTCCTTTATGTTTTATTTTTTCCCCTGCCTGATTACTACATTATATCACAGAATCATTTGAAATTTCCTTTTTGAGTTCTGTGGTCCAGCCTAACTCAAATCCAGTAAACTTGACATATCTTAGCTTTAGCAGGAGGTTCCAGGGCTGTGGAGTTTTTCTGGGGTTCCTAGTGCTTCAGGTGGCAAAATATGAGTAGGTTAGCTTTAACGTAGGTGTGTTCTCTTCCCTGCTAAATGTCACTGGTAGTTCTGCTATTGCGGTTTGTCTTCTGCAACAGTTTGTTAGCCTCTGCTTACAATATATATTTTAGATTTTATCCCACTGAAAATAAGACTTATAGCAGTAAGTGTGGTGATACGGTCACAGTGATAGAATTTTTTTCTTACTGTCTTTTCTGCATTTATGACTTTCTTCTTAGTCTTTCTTAGAGAAAGAAATCCCTTTTTCTAAAATGTTTGAATACTCAATTTGTCCTTCAATTAAGAATAAATATTGAGCATATGCTATATTCCAGGCCTTGTGCTAAGGCATAGAGCATGGAACACTCATCAAAACAGACCTAATCTTTCCCCCTCAAGGAATTTATAGTCTATCAAGCAATTCAGACAATAAAGAAGTCATTGCATATGTGATGAATGCCGTAAACGAAGAATTAAAAGATGCTACGAGAATGCCTTTTTTTTTTTTTGAAAGGCACTCTTCAATCAGATTTCCAGCAGAATGAGGCCAAGAAGCTCTCTGGGTCCTATTTTTCCTGCTCTCCTTCAGCCCACATGCTTCTACTTTCTGTGTTCACATAAGCAAGACTTAGATAAGGAGGACGATGAAAGCATTGCTCACTTTCCTGCGTTTCTTTTAATGTGATTTGTATCCAGTTATAAAAGTGGGATCAATTTTAGATTATTTTAAAGCAGTTTTTGTGGGTGTAGCTAGTTGTTTTCACTGGGAATGTGGGACCTTTTGATGACTTTCCTCAAAAGTTTCATTGATCCAGTCTCCTTTTACCCATTGTCTTAGGCCAATTACAGTGATGAATGAATGGAAGGAGATTGGGATGTGGAACTCCTAGATATGACCTTGCATTTTAGCAAACAAATAAAAGTTAAAATTTGACAGTATCTAGAACTACGCAGTGTTTGCAGTTGTATTTAAAGCGAACTACTTCTCAGGTATTCTTAAGATGTGTAATGATCTGCCTGTAACCTTCCTTTATGCATGGATCAGTTAGCTTATGTAATCAATTTGGATGACTTGAGAGCTCTTACAACAAGAATTTCTTCATTTTAACTCACTTCATTACACACACACACACACACACACACACACACACACACACCTAAGCCCTACCCTGCACTTCCCCGTGTCAGTGCTCAGAGAAAAGGCCACTTGAGGACTACAACAAGAAGGCAGCCATCTATAAGCCAGGAACCAAACCCTGCTGGAATCTGATCTTGGACTTTTTACCTCCAGAACTGTGAGAAAATAAATTTCTGTTGTTTAAGCCACCCAGTTTATGGCAATCTGAGTAGACTAAGATGGGCTTTTTTTTTTTTTTTTTTTAAGTGAATCATGTTTTTTTTTAAAATTCCATTGGTATTTTTATTTATTTATTGGCCGTGTTGGGTCTTTGTTGCTGTGCGCGGGCTTTCTCTAGTTGCCGCGAGCGGGGGCTACTCTTCGTTATGGTGCACGGGCTTCTCACTGCAGTGGCTTCTCTTGCTGTGGATCACGGGCTCTAGGCGCGTGGGCTTCGGTAGTTGCGGCATGTGGGCTCAGTAGTTGTCGCTCGCGGGCTCTAGAGCGCAGGCTCAGTAGTTGTGGCACACAGGCTTAGTTGCTCCGCAGCATGTGGGATCTTCCCAGACCAGGGCTCGAACCCATGTCCCCTGCATTGGCAGATGGATTCTTAACCATTGCACCATCAGGGAAGTCCCAAGACAGGCTTTAAGACTAAAAGATCACCAGATTTTGTTTGAAGCAAATGGGAAAAATTACTCTTGCTATAATTATTGTCAGGTGAGGTTCATAAGGTAGGCTGAATGGAGACAGGAAGTTGCCCTCAGACATGGAAGAAACAGAAGTGAGGGGAAGCATGAAAATCCTCAAAAAAGGCTTTATATTGTGGTCTCAAGATATATTATCCTTATCTTTTAATACCAAGTCATTAAGTCTCATGGGTTAAGTGGCAATGTGGTGATAGAAGAGCAATGATGGTAAAGTGGCACGAGCAGCATGAAGGCAGTGTGTACTGAACAAGCAGCTGTCCCCTCATATCAAGGTAGCCTTTGGTGAGTCCTGCTCTCTGGCCAATTGAAAATTAGAATTCTAGACCTCAGATTCAACCTCATTAATTCCTGCTTCTTGAATGATGATGTTAATGGTTGAGCTCTCTGAATGTTCACAGTGATTGAGGTCCCAGCCTGGCCCCAGCTCGCATCTGGTATTCCTCTCAAGGTGGTCAGGAACTACAAGATCAGAAAAAAGAAAGTAGTTTCAAAGCTCAGTTCTTTTCTGTTTTTTTTTTTTGTTTTGGAATTTAACAACATATGTGGGAGAGATCTCACAACCACCCACCTTGCAAAAGACTTACTTAGAAAACTTAAACAGAAAAGAACCACAATTTTTACACTATTCTCCAAAGGCAAGTGGGTACATGTGTGAGTGTGTGTGTGCATGCACACATGCAAGGGATCCACTTATACTGACTTTAAGGGATCCACTTATACTGATTCAGTTGTAGAGATTTAAAATTTCAGGCTTTTAGATTATATTTTATGAATCACATCAAAATATTTAACAGGAACTAGTGGTTTTAAAAGTATTCCTCATAAAACACAAATGTGCAGGCATGAAAAAATCATTTGGCTTCTGATATGATATGGCAGATGATTTCTTCAGGTGAACAAGAATGGACATCTGAGTGCGACTCAGAAGAGGCCAGAGTCTGTGGAAGGATTGCTTTGACTCTCTCAAACACTGCACAGACCTGTCTTCACATTGGAGATCTAAAACAGTGCATGAAAGCAGAGACACAGGTGTTGACCAGGCCTGTGAACCAAGCCCGCTTTGTTTGTGTTGCACACAGTGACCTCTTCTCCTGGGAGATCAGATTGCACATGGAAACTGGGAACAGCACTTGGGAAGCTAACAAGTGCTGATCTCTAGGTGATGCCCTTTTCTTTTTGGACATGAGCTTGCTGCATTTCATGAGAACATCTTATCAGTGAGTCAAAGACATTCCAAGTCTCTTTCTTGCATTGGTGTCCTGACTTGTGTACTTAAATAAAACCCAGCAAAGAAAAGCACTCTAAAGCAATTAAATATGCATCTCATTTTAGGAAGTTCTTGTCACATTCTAGTCACATTTTGATGATTCTATCTGATGTTACTTTTGTCCTGTAAGTCACCACTTTATTCATCTTGGGGAAACCATACTATAGCCTAGAATCTTCTTCAGAACTGCCTTGAAATCAGAAGCATCCAGATAAGGTGAACATGAACAAGGGTACCCCGTTTGGAGCTGGTAGTTTCACTTCCTTTTGCTTCACTCTATGTCACGAAAGTGGAAAGTAGTTACTTGACATACACATATTCAAATCAAAACACTGGATTTCTTTCTCTGGAAGAATTGCCCTAAGAAAGAGAACCTTTGGACATAGATCAAGCTGCTGCACTGAAGGAAAAAAACTGAAGACCAGTGAGAGGTTAGCACCAGTGAAAAGATTCTCGCCATCTGCTAAATACGCTATTCCATTGTGGTGATTTAAGAAACCAAGAATGTCCTTAAAATCTGCTTTGGAAATCTTTTCCTTTCAAACCCTCTTAGAAACCGACATGTATTACAGTGCAATGTGACTACAAAAACTCAGGTATCCAGGTGAGAGAGAAACTTGTAATACAGTTCAGTCCTAGAGGCTGAAATCACTTGAGTCTCAGGAGAGGGGCTGTGAGGGTAGAAGCTCATCCAGGTGTTTTGTGGAAGGCTGACAGTGCCCCTAGTCTGTCTCCCTTCATTCTTTTTCATTGAAAGTTGTTCCTTGAGAAGTGGAGCTGACTGGACTTAATGTTGGTGGGAGCTTGGCCTATGGAAAGCTGTCTCTGGCAGGAGAAAGAGCCAACAGCAATCAGGTTTCATTCTTGCCATAAAATGCAGCAATATGACACACACATGGTTTAGTGAGCTGAAGAGGTTGTGATAGTGATCTCCATGAGTACTTTTCCAAACATCCCAAGCTCCTTCAGGTAAATTCCATCCCCTCTTCTTTGATTTTTGTTTTGGTAATCTCACAGGAAACCAGCCTTGGGGGGGGTTTTCTAGAGGCCAAATTGATATTTCAACAGGGTTGAAATAGAATCTCATCTACCAGGGTAAAAATGTCTTCCTTACATGTTCAGGTCCCTTCTGTAGAGACCCGAGCTTTGAGAAGAATGGAGCAGGGGACCCACCTAGCCAGGATTTGCCTACTTAGGGAAGCTGCTAAAGCAATCCATCTTTAATTCAGAGATTCCAGTGTACACTGAAAATGTCAACACATTAATCTTCTCACCACCCTTAAATGATGATTCTATCTCTTTTCCACACATGAACAGAGTAATAGCCAAAATATAGAGCTTATATGCTTTGCGTGGTACTGCAAAAAATGCTTAAGTTTGACATTTGGGCCCCAAGCAAAATTTAAAATAAGTATTCTTTCAATTCTCAACATCTCCCCATTGTATTTAATCCCACCTACCCCCCCAAAAGTCTAGCTAACAATCTCTTTGCAACTGTAATTTCAGATTATTTGGGAAGTAGACTTCAGAATATGAACATCTCTCTTAGAGGTGGAATAAAGGATCAAGACAAGAACTCAGGCTCTCCCTCAATCTTTGAGAAGGATGAAGCTGCAAACATAAGTTGCTGGATAGAATACAAATATCACCCAGGCTGGGGAGCAGTGATCTGGACTTTGGTGGCTGGAAACAAAGAAAATTCCGGAAGGGACTTTTTTTTTTTTCCGGTACGCGGTTCTCTCACCGTTGTGGCCTCTCCCGTTGCGGAGCACAGCCTCTGGATGCGCAGGCTCAGCGGCCATGGCTCACGGGCCCAGCCGCTCCGCGGCATGTGGGATCCTCCCCGACCGGGGCACGGACCCGTGTTCCCTGCAACGGCAGGCGGACTCTCAACCACTGCGCCACCAGGGAAGCCCCGGAAGTTGCATTTCTTTTGTTCTCTAAGACGTTCCTAGACAGGAGGAGATGAAGGGCGGCGGCACAGGAAGTGGGTTCTCCTAGTACAGTGGAGCGGTGAAGACGTTAGCACTAGGAAGGATTTTAGGTGCCGCAGTGGTGGTGGCTTGTGCTGGCAGTGGCCGGTGCTGGCAGGGATGGCCGTGGAGGAGGGGGATCACCACAAAGGTGAGTCGGAGCCTGTAGCTGCTCAGCACAGTGCTGGGCACATAGCCTGCGGGATGGTTTGTACCGTGAAGGCAAGGAAAAGGTAACCTGAGGCTTACGTTGTAGAAACAAGTCGCAGCGTCACAGTTCTCTGCTTTCAAGCTTGTGCAATATAAATGGAAGGCAGTATATCCCTAGCTTTTGAGAAATTCTCAAAATCTTGAAAATCTCTTGGTAGAGCCAAAGAGGGACAATTGGTAGAGTTACTCTGTACCAAGTAAGGAACAAGAATTTGCAAAGCTCCCCCTCCCTCTTGTTTTCTCCTATTAGATTCAATGTGTTATTTGAATTTCATTGCATAATTAACCACGCATTTCCACATATTCTTATTTAATCCTCATAAAAATCCTGTGACATAGGTTTACCATTATTTTTATTCTACAGATGAATGAGGTTCAGAGAATTGGAAGTGAGTTACCTAAGATCAGCAAGTGCTAGACTCGGACTTTTAGTCCCTCCAGCCACCCTGCTGTATGCCAAAGTCCTGGCGATTGTTCTAGTACCTTCATCAGCGACCATATTATCCTCTACTGTTGCCCAAAAGTTAGAACTGTTTTCAGAGCTGCTTGAACATTGGTGCCCTGAACCTTATTCTGGGCTTAGATGAAAAAAATGACAGATTTGTTAATTTAGCACTGCAGAGTTTTGAATCAAGTCATATGGAAAACTCAACAGACAATATTCTTGCTTCACAAATGTACTTGAAGTTTTTTCAAAAATACATATTTTGGTCATTAAATGTCATTAAGAGAAACTGGACTTGCTGAAATGTAAGGTGGGGCGCATTTGGTAGACAATGTCTTCTGGAATAGTTTCACATGGATGTTATTTTAGAAAAAGCAAGAGGCAAGTAAAATGGAAAGAAAAACGAGGGGTTCACACATTTTTACTTGTGAAATAGATTGCATTAAATTGATATAGCTTTTAGGTTCGACTGTATTTGGCAACATTTGGAACTTAAAATCTCTTATAGAACGTGACTCTAAATGGAGGCTCCTTTAAATGTATGGAGAAGCAGCAGTCTTAGATTAATAGACACTCAGGAAAGGTCATTCTCTCAATAATGGGCGGTGTTTAATACGCATCAGTCTTTGCTCTGCACAGCACTCACTTTTTCCCAGAGCAAAGCAGTTTATCACATGGGCCAGAGTCTGCTAGAATTTTAGCCTGCCATTCTGGGCACTGGCGAGGTCCTGACCATATGTATAAAAATAAAGATCAAAGAGCTAATAAGTAGTGGTCAGCATACCTCTAGTCAGTACAAAGGAAGAAAAACAGGGCAGCCGCCTTCTTTTCAGCGACTGTGCTAGAAGGAGCCGCAAATCACTACCACACTAGGAACTGCAAGTAATGCTGGGAACAGAGGCTATAAAACATGCAATATGTCTGTTTCAAAACACAAACAGCAAAAAACAAATAAAAAAATCCACCCTAAATAAAATCAGTGTTCGTAGGCACACCCTAATCAACACTTGAGGAACATTTTATTTATGTTTCAGTTTTTATACTAAGCTTAAAGAGCTTTCACAGATTGTTTATTTTGAACTCATGCAAATGGGGCAAATCATTGGAGCTCTAAGACATAGAGAGCCATAGGACTTTGGTCCACCTTGTTTCATAGGAACAGAAAGAGTGTTGACAATTAAACACAATATTTTATTTCCTGGGTCCCACTCTCTTAACATCTGCCTGAAGTTGGCCACCTATATATATATATATATATATATATAACTAGATGCATAGCTTCTCTGTGCTGCTCTGTCACTCTCATAATCAGGCGTCTAGGGAGTGATGACTGAATGCCAAAGAACAGGCTATCCAAATCCATCATTTTCTTGGTCTCTCTTGTGCTTTCTGAGAATACAACTGAGAGTGAGTGATTACAGAGGAGCACCACAATGATGTAATAACTGATGTGGCAAGGAGCTAGCAGTGGAAAAGTTAAACAGAACAGAGTATGAGTTGGGCAGAATGCAAAGCTGCATTCGGTTACTCTGATAAGATTCCTCAGCTGCCCAATCTTGAAGGACCAATATTAAAAACAGTTAAAAGAGTGATTTGGGGAGAAGAGATACTGGAGAAGAAATAGGGCAAGAGGGGCAGATTTTCATGCATATGTGGATCTGAGTCAATTTGACAGGCAGAAAAGTTGGTGAGTGCCAGAGCTCTCTGCCCACCCACCTTGATTTGGAAGGAAGTCAGGGAGCTATATGGTTTTGTGAAATTTCTCAAGTGTCCTTGGAGATAATAGGTCTTTTAGGAATAGTGACTTGTTACAGATGTGTGCCTCTATTCCACAACTGTCCACAAGAACTTAGCATCACAGAGGAAAGGATCATAACAAACTCATACCAAATTGCGGCTTGTAGTCTTTTAGGGGCAGAGCTGCATCCATTGATGCATTTATTTATTTCCCTTTATTGATCTCTTGATAAGTGAAGGCACTGAATCTGGTTTTGGGAGGATAAAGACAGCCCAGACACCTTCTTGTCTCTGCTTACTAGATAATGTCAGCCTGAGGCCACCTGGTCCCTGGTGTGTTGAGACACACTCATAGCTCTTTCCACCAGGTTCTAGTAGCACCTCTTCTCTAGATGCTGCAGTTTTCATACACCTCCACTCCATCACATAGACTCTCTACCTCTTGAAAAATGAGGAATGAGAAAATAAGGCCTCATATGTGCTAGCTCAGTAAAACCACCAATTTCCAAAACACAAATTCATATCCTCAGAAACTTTAAGGATTCACATGCAGCAGTGTGGGGAGGGGAAGAGCGTTAATTAGTGACTTCTGATATTGAGGCCTAGATGCAGGTATTTTTTTTTCCAGAAAGCTGGTGACATTGGGAATAATTTTATTCTCTTGTTCTTGGGGTTCTCTTAGTCTACAAAATACCTATCACTGGCTTCTGAATTAGGTCACAAAAGTCCCCCCAAAATAGCAAAATGACAGATTTTGAGGGGCTCCAAATTCACTAAAGGTAATAAATGGAATGTTCATTCCACCTTTAGAATTGAAATTTGTTTCAGGAAAGCATGCATACCCACATTTAAGATGATCAGAGGGCTTCCCTGGTGGCGCAGTGGTTGAGAGTCCGCCTGCTGATGCAGGGGACGCGGGTTCGTGCCCCGGTCCGGGAAGATCCCACGTGCCGCGGAGCGGCTGGGCCCGTGAGCCATGGCCGCTGAGCCTGTGCGTCCGGAGCCTGTGCTCTGCAACGGGAGAGGCCACAGCACTGAGAGGCCCGCGTACCGCAAAAAAAAAAAAAAAAAAAAAAAAAAAGATCCAACAGTGTTTTCTGGGATAATGGCTAAAAGTTTGTTGTTTGTTGGTGGAATACCTCACTCTTCTTGTTAGTTTATCCTAATTCTAGTCTCCGTCTCTTCGCTTATCAGGCCCTTCTCACCTGGGATGCCTTAACGTGTTCTTCTTCTGCATCTCTCAGCACTTCTCCCCGAGGATAGCTCCCCAAGGCCCTTTTACTGTATGCACATTGGTCTCTTCCCTCTCTGAAATTCTGGAACCGTGCTGCCCATTATGGCAGCCACTGGCCACATGTGGTCATTGTATATTTGAAATATGGCATATTCACATTAAGATATGCTGTAAGTGTAAATACACACTGGATTTTGAAGACTTACTACAAAAAAAGAATGTAAAATGTCTAAATTATTTTTCATTGATTACAAGTTGAAACGATCCTATTTTGAATCTATTGGCTTAAATAATATATATTAAATTAATTCCATCTGTTCCTTCTTTTTAAAGTGTGGCTACTAGAAAATTTAAAATTACATATGTGGCTTACATTGCAGGCTATTAGATGGTACTGTCCTAGAGGACTTGGAGTCTGAAGTAATTTACCATTGAATTATTTTTTGGTCAGGAGTCAGGATTCTGGGGTTGTAAGAGAAACCACTCAGATTTGGTCATGCCCATGTAATGGATTTATTGTGAAAACATGGAGATAGAAGAATGAATCACAGGCCTTATGAGAACAGAAACAAAATGGGAAAACGTCAAGGATCCAGGCAGCTGCCTTCTCTCTCTCTTTCTCTCCCCACCACATCTTTCTCTCCCTCCCTCCCTCCCTTTCTCCCTTTCCTTTTATGGTTTTTGATCTCTGCTTCTACCTGCATATCTGCTCTGTCCTCTGCTGTATAAACAAGCTTGTTCACTGATTCTGTTTCTCCATTATTGCAGTTTGCAGGGGCTTTTGCCTATGATGGTGCAAACTTGGGATCTGATTCTCCATGACCTTTTAGTTCATCTCCTCACAGCTGGCTGGCTTGGGCTTATCAGAATCTCAATTGCAAAATTGCGGGGAATGGGACTGACCCCATTTTTTTTAGATTTCTCTGTGACTCTTGGGGGACGTGGTCACCTGGATAGGGATAGTACATTCTGGGACCATGGATAAAGTTAAACTAGAAGTAGTTGAGTAAGACTGATAAATTGAAATAGTGGACATTTATGTATTTCCTGGTATTGTTTGTTTACTCCTTTGATGATATGGGCAAAAATGGGAGATAACCAATCTTTCTCCTTCTACTGGATCATTTCCATCAGCAAACAAGCCTGCTCTAATCTCTTCTCTTTAACCAGCTAGTCTTGTCATTACCCTTTTCACCCTGCTGTAACTCAGACTTGGATATTATCTTCAAGAGACTTCTGTTTGATTCAATTCAACGAACATTTATTATACTTCTGTTGGTTGCATGGCATTGTGGAGGATGCTGCGGGTATCTGAGGGTATTAGAACAAAGCAGATGAGAGCCCTCAAGGGATCCATTCAGGAAAGCTCTGACTCCAAGGACAAATACACACTGTCTTCTTCACATGCTGCAGGAAGTTCTGTAGATTTTCAAATAAGCCTGTTTCATTTTGCTGTGTTCTAATTTTTTGGTTGATTCTTAGAAATAGTGATGGTTTTGTCTTTTCATTTCAAGTATTTATAACTTTATTTTTTTTTCTGGCTTATTCCACTGATAACAAATCAATATGGACTTAAATATTAGTGGAATGATGGCATCCTTGCCTTATTTCTGTCTTTTTTTTTTTGCATGTTTATTTTACTTTATTAAGAAACTGCTAAGCTGTTTTCCACAGTGAGTATACCATTTTACATTCCCACCAGTAATATTATGCATGACTGAGTTTCTTCATATCTTCACCAGCATTTGGTGCTTTCACTATTCTTTATTTTAGGGATTCTGATAGGTATATAGTGATATCTAATTGTGATTTTTTTTCCTTTTTTCTTTTTAACATCTTAATTGGAGTATAATTGTTTTACAATGGTCTTAGTTTCTGCTTCATAACAAAGTGAGTCAATTATACATATACATATGTTCCCATATCTCTTCCCTCTTGTGTCTCCCTCCCTCCCACCCTCCCTATCCCACCCATCCAGGTGGTCACAAAGCACTGAGCTTATCTCCCTGTGCTATGCGGCTGCTTCCCACTAGCTAGCTATTTTACGTTTGGTAGTGTATATATGTCCATGTCAATCTCTCACTTTATCACAGCATACCCCTCCCACTCCCCATATCCTCAAGTCCATTCTCTACTAGGTCTGTGTCTTTATTCCCGTCTTGCCCCTAGGTTCCTCACGACATTTCTTTTTTTCTTAGATTCCATATATATGTGTTAGCATATGGTATTTGTCTTTCTCGTTCTGACTTACATTACTCTGTATGACAGACTCTAGGTCCATCCACCTCACTACAGATAACTCCATTTCGTTTCTTTTTATGGCTGAGTAATATTCCATTGTATATATGTGCCACATCTTCTTTATCCATTCATCCGATGGTGGACACTTAGGTTGTTTGCATGTCCTGGCTATTGTAAATAGAGCTGCAATGAACATTTTGGTACAGGACTCTTTTTGACTTATGGTTTTCTCAGGGTATATGCCCAGTAGTGGGATTGCTGGGTCATATGGTAGTTCTATTCGTAGTTTTTTAAGGAGCCTCCATACTGTTCTCCATAGTGGCTGTACCAATTCACATTCCCACCAGCAGTGCAAGAGTGTTGCCTTCTCTCCACACCCTCTCCAGCATTTATTGTTTCTAGATTTTTTGATGGTGGCCATTCTGACCGGTGTGAGATGATATCTCATTGTAGTTTTGATTTGCATTTCTCCAGTGATTAATGATGTTGAGCATTCTTTCATGTGTTTGTTGGCAGTCTGTATATCTTCTTTGGAGAAATGTCTGTTTAGGTTTTCTGCCCATTTTTGGATTGGGTGGTTTGTTTTTTTGTTATTGAGCTGCATGAGCTGCTTGTAAATTTTGGAGATTAATCCTTTGTCAGTTGCTTCATTTGCAAATATTTTCTCCCATTCTGAGGGTTGTCTTTTAGTCGTGTTTATGGTTTCCTTTGCTGTGCAAAAGCTTTGAAGTTTCATTAAGTCCCATTTGTTTATTTTTGTTTTTATTTCCGTTTCTCTAGGAGATGGGTCAAAAAGAATCTTGCTGTGATTTATGTCATAGAGCGTTCTGCCTATGTTTTCCTCTAAGAGTTTGATAGTTTCTGGCCTTACATATAGGTCTTTTATCCATTTTGAGCTTATTTTTGTGTATGGTATTAGGGAGTGTTCTAATCTCATACTTTTACGTGTACCTGTCCAGTTTTCCCAGCACCCCTTATGGAACAGGCTGTCCTTTCTTCACTGTACATTCCTGCCTCCTTTATCAGAGATAAGGAGAAAATATGTGTGGGTTTAGCTCTGA
>RJWK010012078.1:0-22073 GCA_004363435.1 Platanista minor
AAAAAAAAAAAAAAAAAAAAAAAAAAAAAAAAAAAAAAAAAATCCTGTAAAGTCCTCACAAGCCTATAGTTTCCCAAGAGCTGGGAAAGTGGCGGCAAGTGGGGCATAGAACACGAAAATTCCATTTGATGAGCTTCATATTCCTGAGTATGAAATATATCTCCTGCTGCCTTAGCTGTTCTGGGAATAAAAGGTTACCCTGCTGCCACAAATATCCCTCTGTGTGTGTTTTGGTTCCTTGGGGGTGGGGCAGAATGTTAGATAATAGAAATGAACAAGTAGTATTTTCTATATCACTTTCATCTATCATTTCCTGAATGTGACTTTTCTTTGTGGCAACAAATGAGAAGGGAGAGAAAATCCTATCATCTTTCTGAATATTGCTCAGTCTAAGCAATGACTGTGCTAAGTCCATGTTATACCCTAAACACCAGTCTGGCAGTACATTCTTAAACAAAAGTTTTTTGTTAAACATTATTAGCTTGCCAAAATAACCTGCTACTTTGGTTACTATCTTTGCAGAGACGTGACAAAATGTCAAGAATTTTCTCCTTATTTTACCTGAGCTCTAAAGAATCTGTCCTAACGGCACTTAAAAAAGTTCAGGTTTCACTCTTTCAGGGCAGGTATCAGTACCTACAAGCACCACAGGCTCATTCTTCTTTTTGGTAGTCACCCACTGACGAGTCACATGGCCTGAACTCTCAGGGGGTCTGAGAGCAGTGATGCGTGCCCTTCAATGCACGATGATATCCAAATGAATTTTCTGATGCAACAGTTTAATTTAATCAGCTTTTAATGGACAATGAATGTCTTGAAATGTAGTGTAACAGATAGAAAGATCTTATTCTCACGTACTGCCTGGGTGAAGAGAGCAGAAACTGATGGGGGCTGGTAGTACAAAGTAGACTAAGAAGGACACTGAGAGATGCTGCCATGTTTATTTTGAAAGATGAAAGATGAAGACAAAGATGAAAATTAATAGAAAGCAGATAATTTCTGATTCTTTCCTTACCTTGCAAATGGGACAAGATATAAATCCAAATGTTATCCTTGGACCAAGCCATCTGTTTTCCAAAACTCGTCGACAGCACTGTAAGTGGAATATGTGACTACAGTCCAGCTTAAATAAAGAGAAGAGAAGGGGTATAAGCTAATGTGATAACCATAAACACGAGTAACTGGCAGATTAGTCAATGTAAGGTGCTACTTAGGGCAGGTAAGAGAAAAATCTAGAAATTCAGCACGCTGAAACTTCGGCACTTCTCTATTATCCACGTGACAATGATGAACTAGATCTTCAGCTTCTCCCAATTTTTACCATTCACGTATTAACGCCACCTTATAGAGAGTAAGCTGGGCTAGGGAGAAATGTGAAATTACTCAATTTTGTATCTCACAGGAAGAAGAGGAAACTACTGATTTAAGGATTTAAAATTTATTTTTGAGAATATTTATTGTCTTGGAATCACAAGAACTGGAAATATAAACAAACCATCAGTAAATGTTAAAAAAAAACTTATTTAGCAAATTGTAACTTCTATAATATTACTAATATTATAGATATATGTATATATATATTATATATAGAGGTATGTCTCAGCATGCATAGATCAATTACATAATGTTATACAAGGCCATGCTGGATTCTGGAAATTAAGAAGAGAGAAGCTACTGGATAATCTAATTATTTTTTTTTTCACCCTTATGAACATTTTATACATTCAATTGATTATAGAGGCTCACACAAATCACAGATTAAAGCTCACTGCACAAAATGGAGACAGAACGTAAACAGAGAGCATCTGCTCTGTAATAAACTGGTGGATATTAGTGGGATATTTTCTCCCAATGGTATAAGAAAGAGTCAGTCGTTTGTTTATTTGACATGTATATTTATATTTCCTATTGAAAAATCTAGGCACACTTAACACGTTAAAAGCAGAGACAACCTGAATGGCCGGTGCCGCGGAGAGCGCTTCTGTGAAACAGATCATGCACATGTCGTCAGCGTCCTGCTTCAGGGTCACGGCATTTTTATCACAGCCGTGTAGACAGGGCAGACAGCGCTCTTCGTTTTTAACACCTCCGCATGGATGGCCACAAGGATGCGTCTTGCTACAGGCTATCTTAGCATATTCCTGTTAAAGATGAATTACAACGGCACAGAAAATATCAAAAAAGGCACACATCCTGGTAATTACATCCATTATATTAATTTTCCAAGATACTTTCCCACGGGAAATAGATATAAGGCTAAGTAACCACAAAGTAAAGTTATTTTTATTCTTTGTTTGCATATAACTTAGGATTATTACAAAGTCTCATGTGATTTTAAAAAAATTTCACTCCACATAAAGGGAATGCTGATTAAAAAGTGAGCTGCAATTTTAATCTATTTGTTATCATGCATAGCCATGAAGCAAAAAAAATTCCTGACATGTAATCATCCAATCACCACCTACCTCTCACCAAAATGGGGAGTAAAAAAAATACAGGTATCCTTCACTATCTGGACACTATCCAAATTCTTGTTAACTAAATTGAGGAATCAAAAATATCTGGATAGCATGGAATGTGTACAGATGTTCATGCATAAACAACTTTAAGGAAACAAGTGAATAAGATGTGTAAGAAGCAAAGGAAAAGCAGCCCATAGATTTTTATCTGCTTCTAGCACAGAAGTAAATGTTAAATATATATGATGGTGGTAGTGGGGAAACACACAAAAGAGACTGATTTGGGTTTGAGAGCTTCAACTGATCCATTCTCCAGCTGTGATAAAGCATTTAACTCTTGACATGGGTAATACACTAATTTAGAAGACAAAAGTGACGCTGAGCTCAGACTCCTATTTATATGAAGTGAAGGTGTCACGAGGGAACACATGCTATTCCTTACATGATGGCCTAACGAACTATACACGCACCTGGCAATCTGCATCAGAACAAACACTGCCAACAGCAGACAACTCTGTTCCACTCCTGGAACCACAGAAACGGCATGCTTCCGAGCTACTTGTGGTGGGTTTACCTAGGTTCAAGCAGAAAAGGAAAATCCTCCTTAAGTATATGTTTTCTACATATTTTAATATAACTAACTGAAGAAAACAAATCAAGCAAGCAGGGATATGTATCAGTTGCTATCACTGAGAAATCAGCCTGGCAGTTTTGCAGCTGAAGGGTTGTAAGCTGCCCTAATTATAAAGTAAATAATCACACACGAAAAAGGATAAGAGACTAAAGAGCTACCTGAAGCCAAATAAATTACTAACTGATTTATTTATACTTCTTCAGTACACAGAAACAGACTAGGCTTCTTCTAGTCAAGACAGCAGGTCGAGCAGCTATGGTAAGCCCCCTCATTACAAAAGCACAATGCCAGACAAAATATAACAACAAAAATTATAACAAACAAAATATAACAAACAAAATATAACAACAAAGATACATAGAAGAAAGGGAAATCATTAGGTACCTTTCCCAATGACAACATTACAAGGTATAGGAGAAAACCTATCAGCAGAGAATATGAAATGTGAATAACAGAAGAATTCCCACCCAGGGAACTAAAGATAACAGAAACATTTGAAAAGGAATTTAAATATGTTTGAAATAGTTAAAGGAGGAATGGAATCAATAAAACAAAGAACAAAAGGAAAAAGAACAAGGTTTGAAAAATACAGACCAAGCTCATTTTAAAACACAGGTACAAAATTCTAAATATGATAAGTGAACGTAGCACTATTTACAGAAAATGTTTTATAAAAAGGATAGTTTAGGTCATAAATACAATGATGGTTCAAACACTAGAACATTCATTAATGTAATATGGTATGGAGGGAAAATAGGAGAAAAAAAAAATCAGCTGTGAGAAAAGAAAAGACCATGCTCTTGCAGCATGAAAAGTTATTCATATTTAAATCTGTCAGATTTACATCTAACACCAAAATCAGAAATTTGTGTCAGATAAATGGCAGACTACAGAGGTGCTGAAAATTGAGAATCTGTAAGATTCAATGTACTTTTAAGCTGGGAATACACCAGACTTTAGAAAAAAAAATCAAAATGAAAAATGCATATTTTGGAGATAAAATGACTTGCCCAAGGTCACACAGCTAGTTCACGGCAAACCAACTTTCCTGACTTTTAACCTAATGTTCTACAACAGAACACTGAACGCTGCCTAGTAAATATAAAAATACAGACAGTAATCAATGATCTCATCACCACTTAACAGAAAACACTCAAAATTATTCACATTAAATAATTAAATTAAGCTAACATCTAGTTTAATCGTAATCAGGAGGGATGGTTCAATCTATTTGTCAGGCACGGTTCACTCTTAAATCCTTTTACCTGTGTGTTCTCGGAATTCCACCATTGCCTTCATGGTTTTAGAATCTGCTAGTGCCATCAACCAGAACAATTTGGTTCTACCACAACCTTCATGAAGGTCAACCTTTATAGCTTCTTCTTCTTCTTTGAAGACCTATTGTATCATTAAAGAAAAGGGGAAAATATATCACTCTGAAAGAAGTATAAATTTTAATTATTCAATAATGAAAACGGCTTTTATTTATTAAGCACTCTAAGAAATTGCAGATATTTCTACTCTTTTCTTGAATCTTCATAATAGCCCCATTTTTATAAATGTGGAAACCAAGTCTCAGAGGTTAATAAACAACATGCTTGATTTACACAGCTGGTAAATGAGACAGCTGGGAACTCCACCAAGGTCTTTGATTCCAAGGTTCATTTTTCTCCCATTACACCAAGTCTCCTTCCCACATTTATTTCTTACTGAATATATTTTATGTTACAGATACTATTCTGCATGTAAATGCAGAAATCTTCACCTGTCTTTGATGAGTTTTGGTTCGCCGATGAAGATGAAGGAATCTGTCACAGTCAGTACATAAGTTTCCACATACGTTGCACAAAATGATTGCTGCAGTTTCACCGTCATCATGGTTATCACACATAGGCTAGAACAGGACATTTCCATACATTACAAAAGATTAACAAGAAAGTCTTAAATACTCATACAAATTGAATGTGATTTTAGTTACAACAGGAACAGACCGTTACTCTGAACTCGAATAAGAATTTAGAATCTGAACATTAAACAGAATTATGGCAAGTGTACTTAACTATAAAAAGCCCTCGGGCTTCCCTGGTGGTGGTACAGTGGTTAGGAATCCGCCTGCCAATGCAGGGGACACGTGTTTGAGCCCTGGTCCGGGGAGATCCCGCATGCCGCAGAGCAAGTAAGCCCGCGTGCCACACAACTACGGAAGCCCGCACACCTAGAGCCCGTGCTCCGCAACGAGAGAAGCCACCGCAGTGAGAAGCCTGCGCACCGCAACGAAGACCCAGTGCAGCCAAAAATAAATAAATAAAATAAAATAAAATAAAATAAATTTATACCTATTAAAAAAAAGGCCTCAAAATCCCCAAATCAATGATTAATGCGCTATGGGCATTCAATGATTAACAAAATAAACATGTATACTTTTCTTAGCGACTTAAGAAAATTTCTCCCTTTGTATTCAAACATTCTGTATGCTAAATGAATAAATAATGCACTTCTGAAACTTGGATGCTAAAAGGAAAATGTGGAAAGGGCCTGTATAAAGTTCTTCCTTCCAGTGAAGCGAGGGATACTTATCAAACTCACTTTAAGTACATCTGTGAATAAATGGTATATCATGTTGTTCTCTTACTATTTTATTTCCTTCTTATCATAAAACCGATTACATTTTAGTACAAAATCTACATATAGAATCAGAGTCTGGCTAAAACCACACTTTGATATGATGCAAACATGACTCAGAGAAGAAGGGAACAGTTTTTTTATGTAATTAAATCCCCTAATATACTATGAAGAGGGAACCCTAAGTGAAACAGACTTGTGAGATGAACTTGGGCAGTGTGACACAATTTTTCAAGAGTTCCACTAACTGTGTATTTTGACATGTAGAGTCCTTTTTTTTTTTTTTTTTTTAAAGTTAAGCCAAAGCTTACTGTAAAGAAAAACAAGCTACATTTTTATAAAGTAACTCTGATCTTACCATTTGTTTTTGTTGCCCATCCTTTCCCATCCATCTCCCTGAGGAGAGGCGATCCACGTGGTCCTGGTCGAGAACACACAGCGACGCCAGAGCAAGCCAGAGCTGCCGAAGGGGAAAGGCTGTTACACTACAGAGCGTGGGGTTACGCCTTACAGAGCGCCCACCGCCACAGCTCAGTGAAGGCTAGCTGAACTTGAAAAAGACGTAGATCCCCAGTGGCACTCAAGTCTTCCCGGTGTGGTACCAGGCACCCACGCCCCCTACTGTGTGTGCCATGCACACAGTAGGCACTCAAATACATACTGAGTAAATGACTGTTGCTCTGATGAACCATTCTGTTGTCTACCTGACATATAAATTTAACCTTTATTATTCTGATATGTAAACAACATATCAATACATAAATTTACATATTTAATATACCAGTGCCTTCTACACATTTTCCATCTAATATCTGCCTGAGGCATTAAATTCCAAGGAAACCTCTATGCCTCTAACAGTCTAGCACTATGCTGGGTACACTTTGTCAGAAATAAGTAAACGTCTTACAAGTGTTAGAAAATTGCCCTCAAAAATACTTTAAAACTTTCTGAGGCTTAAAGAGCAAGCTTCATTTTTACATAGAATAATCTATTTCTTCATTATTGAAAAACAGAAAATAATACTTAACTGTCTCAACTCTGAGAAGTGCATGTGAGTATCACTGGACATGAAGAGTAAGGGGGGGAAATAAAATAGGAAAAGAGAAGCCAGAAGAAAATTAAAGCTATGCAAGGAGAAAGGGGAGAGCCGACTGAAGAACGAGTGCAGCGTATACGTGGTGGGCAAGGGTGACTGTCAGAGCAGCTGCTTCAGAGTCACACTCACTGGCAACATGGCATAAACTGGCTTTTTCTGCCCAAGGGAGATAAAATGTATTCTTCTTTTTCAGACTTCTGAGGATTAACTTAAGCAATTTCTACCAGCTTTGACTTCTTCCTAATGCTGTCACAACTGCCCTGCTTCAAGGAAATCTCAAATCTCTTTTGGAAGTATATGGGACATAAAATTTGGTAGGTTAAAATTTATAATAGATTGCATCTCATCTGAAGGATGCAATCTCACGTCCTAAGAGATTCTGCCCCATTGTGCCCTGGGCACACACTTTCTGCTTTTGAAAAGTAAGGCCTACACATTCAGTAAGTAGGCTATAGGACTCTATTTTAGGACAACTGAGTTATTACAGAAGGAGTAGGCAGGGGCCTTGTCTTTAAAGGACCTTCAGTCTATCACAACGGCATGCTGACACTAAAATTAACAGTAAATACATCATTAGAAAGATAGTAAACTGACATATAGGTAATTTAGCCTTTTTGAATGAGTATATCGTTAGCTCCCAAAATAATAACAAAAACAAGTGATGAAGAACACATAACAGTGAACATTAAAAACTACCAGGCTTAGCTTATAATTCAAAAAAGCCCTTCATACTTTTTCAATAAATACAATACTTGTTAAGAAAAAAAAGTGAGGTGGGTAGGGGAGGGATGGGTTGGGAGTTTGGGATTAGCAGATACAAACTACTATACAGAGAACTGACAAACAACAAGGTCCTACTGTATAGCACAGGGAACTACATTTAATGTCCTGGGATGAACCATAATGGAAAAGAATTTGAAAAAGAATGTGTATATATATATATATATATATATATATATATATATAGATAGATAGATAGATATAGATAGATACAGATAGATAACTGAATCACTTTGCTGTACAATAGGAAGTAACACATTATAAATCAACTATACTTCAATAAAATAAATTTTTTAGAAAAGTAAATTAAGCTGGCTTATTGATTTAAATTTGTTCAAATCTATTACTGAAAAAGAACACGCAACAATATAGACCAAGTGAAAGGAAAACCTACCCTAGTTGTTGCAATACATCTCACTGGAGATCTAAATTCTTCCTCCATCTTGGTCAAGGCAATGATGGTTTCTGCAATGGCATTTTTTGTCACTCGGGACCACGCTTCTGACAAATGACCCTAATGAGCAGGACAGAATAATTTAATAAACAACCAGAGAGGTATAAACAAAGGAGCAGATTCTGTTCTTTGAACATCTCTCACCGAAAAGGAAAATTTATTTGCTAGTGGAATCTTAGATCAAGGGGCATAGTTTAATATAAAAATCCTTCACAACTATATGAACAATTCAACTTCTACTTACTATTTTAATGATTCAAAAGAAAAGTAAATAAAAATTTAAGTTCTCAATACTCTTACAGAGTTCAAGGGCATTTCATCTTACATGTGGATAAAAACATAACAAATACTAGGCTGTCTATGACTGAGAAATTCTGATCATGAAACCCTGTTATTTAACACGGAGCTCATACAGCTAAGCTAAGTGCTTTAGAAGAGTATTACTGGAACCTGAGAGCATAAATGGGTTCAAATGACAACTACCTTAATTTGCTAACTTGATTTTTACTGAACACCAACATGTTACTCCTAGAGAGTTTCAGTGTTCCTAAACATCTTTCATAAATATTTTCATCCAGTGAAAAGCCTATTTACTCAGAAAGCCTATTTGAGAATGGAAAAAATTCTCCATTTCTCTGATTGATGAGATGTCCACACTGTTGGCAAAAGTGACAGAACTTCATATTTCCCCAGAATATCCTTACTCGTCTCATATCCACACGCTATCAATCTTTAAAGGGACAGTTCAAATTCCAGTTCCTCCTCTTCCAAAATGCTTGCCGTCTACTCTACCTCTCAGGAACCTATCATCCACAGTGTCCTGCCCTCCTCGGGCTGAACTCCTGGAAATACAATGCAATGTGAGGAAACTAACATGGAGCAACCAGCGAGAGCCAGGCACTCTGAGAAGTAATTCCCTTTCCTCCGCACTCTGGGATCTCCCTGCAAAAGCAGCACCTAAAGACAGCAGTACAGGACGTTCATAAACTGTGAGAACTAAAAGACAGTGAGAAACCTTTGCTCTGAAAAGCCCTTTTTTTCCTTTAGGCTCTTGGGCTCAGGCTGTTTTTTTAGGGTTCAAAGAGTATACTTTTTTTTTTTTTAAGTTTTAAAGTCTTGGAAGACTTATGTAATAATTCTCAAGTCAATTAATTGGGAAGCTTGAAATGAACATAGTTTACACAAAGGGCAAATTTAGTAAGAAAGACAAATCGTGCGACAGTGAACCTACTAAATGGACCTTGTAAGCAAAGCAAAATAACATGAACGCTCTCCTATCAATTCAGCAGAATGATTATGCTACTCGTTTTGTTAATCAGGTTTCTACTGTACTTCACTGACATAACGATCAGGAGGATGGGAACTTACTGCCGCCATATCCTTAACAAGTTTAATGATGATCTCTGAGATCTGGGTAGGAGTTGAGCCCTTCATCCACCAATGACTCTCACCTCGTCGGATATAACTGCAAGAAAAGTCGGCGTTTGTAAACCAATCAGTGAGAGTTACAAATGAATAAGATGAAAACTGTTATTTCAACATGCAGCATTTTAATTTTTAAAATGATTCAACCAGTCAGGACATTTTAAAAGAAAATTAATGACAACATTATTCGTAATCCATCTCTTCAACCCCGAGGGAGTAGCTATTCTGATGTGTGTTCCCTTTCAAATATTTCACTGTTTACATATTATTTTTGTATGCATCTTTTAGAACAGTACTATTCAAACTATATCAATAGAACACAAACTATTGGTTACCAGTCCACATAAAGATAAGAGCTTGCACCAGCATATGTCAACTATATCACTGAGCATACAGCAAGTGCCCTACATACAAGCCTTCAAGTGACAAACTTTAAAAGATGCAAACGTGCATCTGGTTCCAGCAAGGAACCAGAACCTGTGCCATCAGCGTCAGGCGTGAGTGAAATTGCAGCTTGCCCTCCGTCTCCTATTGCTGACGATCCTTCAGCTCTACCATCTCCCACCCTCCTCTCCCTCCTCCTGTCAGTAACTCTTCTTGTCTGTTCACTCGATGCCAGCCCCTGTAGGCCTGCCAGCTGTTGTACTGTACTACTGTACTTTTCAGGGTACTGTACCCAGTAAGATTAAAAATGTTTATCTTTTTGTGTTTGTTTGTTTTTTATGTATTATTTGTGTGAAAAGTATTGTAAACCTATTACAGTACAGTACTATATAGCCGCTTGTGTTAGTTGGGTACCTAGGCTAACATTGTTGGACTTAACGAACAAACTGGACTTACAAACGCGCTCTTGGAATGGAACTCATTTGTATGTAGGGGACTTACTGTACTACTGTTTAGTTCAGCTCACATTTTCTTCCCCTAGGAAGACTATCCAGATGAAGGAAGCAATATACTTATTTACATTCTAGTGCTATTTGCTTAATGTTATGAATTGGCTCTTTGACTAGCATTATTCCAGATGTCTCTAATCTTCTGCTGTTACACACAATTCTATAACAAAACAGCCCTGTATATATATCCTTCTGCACATGTAAGAACATGTTTGAGAGAAACAGTTCTACAGAAGTAGAATTGGTAGGTCAAAGGATATGCACATTTTAAATATAATGATATGTTATCAAACTGACATCCAAAAAGGTTATGGCAATTTACATTAGATGTCATAAAAACTGTCTATTTCTTCATAATTATGCCAATGCAAAGATATTTTACTATTGTTTTAATCTACATTTCTCTGAATACCAGTGAGGTAGCTTTTCATTTACTTATTGGCATTTGTAACTTTTCTTCTCTGAAGTGACTACTCTTGGCATTTATTTTTGTATCAGTTGTTTGTCTTTTTTTTTCATTGATTTATAGTCATTCTTCTGATATTATGACTAATAAGTCATTGCCTACTATATAAGTGTTAAATATTTTTTTCCAAGTCAGTTGTTTGTATTTTAAAAGTATTGTCTATCAATTAATTTTCACTTTTATGTAGCCAAGTCTCTGAGTCTTTTCCCCTGTTACTTTTGGGTTCTGTGTTTTATTTAAGGACGACTTCCCAAATTGAAGATTACAAAAATATTCTTCTAGAATTTGTCCTACTAGAGCATAAAAACAAAAATATACAAACCTTTAATTGACCTCAAGTTTATTTTGTAATGGTGTGAGGGCCTACAGTGTGGTTTTTTTTTTTTTTTCTTTTGTATTTGGGAAGTACTCTAACATCATATACTCAGCAGATTTTCCTTTCCCGCTAGTTTTTTTTTTTTTTTAATTTTTAAAAATTATTGGCTGCACTGCACAGCATGTGGGATCTTAGTTCCCAGACCAGGGATAGAACCCACACCCCATGCATTGGAAGGCAGAGTCTTAAACCACTGGACCACCTGGGAAGTCGCTCCTCCCTAATTGGAAAAGACACTTTTATTATACACAGCATTCTCTTTCATACATGGGCCAGTCATTTATGGCTTCTATTTCTGGTAAATAAGCAAATAAGAGGGAATTTGAAAGGTCTGAATTCTTCAAACAGTAGCTTACTCTGTTCTGTCTTTTTTACCAAAACATATGCAATGACCAACCTGGAATTGAAAATCATTGGAAGGGTAACTGTTGTAACTCCTTTGCCCACGGAGGTACCAGCTGTTCCTGTGATGGTGGTTCCTTTGGCTTTTAGCTGTACTGTGAGTGCTTTGGCAATGCATCCTAGAAACATGTCCAAGATACCTAGCTTATTCCAATCTCCTTTCTCTGTTGAATGAATAATATCACTGATATCTGCTGGGGGGAGGGATTTCACTCCTATAATGCTGGCCAGACGGTTAGGGGTGACTTCAGGCAAAACTCGTCTTAGTAAGGAGGTCACCTGGTACGAAAAATAAAATAATCCTATTTAAAGATTTGGGATTGACATAAACACACTGCTATATTTCAAACAGATAACCAACAAGAACCTACTGTACAGCACAGGGAACTCTCCTCAATATTCTATAATCAAACTAAGTGGGAGAAGAACTTGAAAAAGAATAGATAACGTATATATGTATAACTGAGTCACTTTGTTGTATACCTGAAACGAATGCAACACTGTTAATCAACTATACACCAATATAAAATTAAAAAAAAAAAGATCGGTGTTTTAAAGTTTTCATCTTTTTTAATGAGTCTAGCTGCTGTTCTATGACTTCAAAAGCTTTGAGAAGGACAGAGAAATGATTTAAACATGATTTAATTTCTCAAGTGGTAACTACCACTCCAGGGCAGCAATCGAAAAAAAAAAAAAAACATGTCTCTTACTTGGTCATTATATACATTATATACCTCATGAATAAGATATTCAGTAGCAGGATACTCTTTTATCACAATAACACAGTACTAAAGTGGAACATATTTTGTTCTTCCATATTCTCATTATAATGAGTCAAAAAGAAAAAAACATGGGGTTAAAACACAACCCCAAAACCAAAACATAACAACAACAAAAACAACCAAACAAAACCCCCTGACTCTCTTCGCTAGAGTAATTTTTAACAATGTTTCAAGTAACAAAATAAGCCTACAGGTAAGTGGTGTGATCAGTCAGTCACCTGTCTCTGGACGCGTGGAGAGGCGGTGTGGAGCAGTGAAAAGAGGTCCTGGAGCAGAGTCAGCTGCTGGGCCAGATACTGCCGGCCCACGTTGGAGCCACTCAAGGCTAACACCATGGAGAGCAGCTCAAAGCAGTAGGCATCAGAGGAGGCATCTTCATCGTTGGGCTGCGAATTGGCATTTTCCTTGCTTGATATGGCATGTTCCCATTCTTCACGAACTCGGGTGGCTTCCATGCGAATAGCCTGGACGATGTGAGCACACACCTATTTGAGGGCAACATAAAGAAAATGTAAAAACATTATTTCTAAGGCCTAGTTAAAAACAAGACAAAGCAGGAATGAATACTAGTTGATACTCAATTTAATACTCTTCCTCCCAGTTAACTCTCCATCATACCATTCTCTTAACTCATCTTAAAAACAATTAAGGAAAACTAGGCAAACCATGATTAAAAATCTGAGTATTTAAATCAACTAGTATAGAAACAAATTATATACTAGTTACCAATTCCCCTGCCTGTGGTTTAAGACATGAAATGAAAACAAATCACCATATTTAATCACTTCTAAGGCACATTTCCCCCCCCCACGCTAACATTTCTATTCATAATGTGCTTTATAATTGATGCAATTCATAATTTAATTGGCAGCAAATTTTTTTAGCGATACATAACATAACAGCACATTTTACAACTGGTAGCTTCTAAGATTCAATAAAATGCTGTTAGAAAGATAAAGCACACATAAATGTATGTGATTTATTTAAAAGATTTAATGGTGTTGAAAGTTAAAATAATGGCCAATTTAAAACCTAATTCAAAAGTCAATATTTTATTTGACTTCTGAAGGGCTAATTTTGTTAGGTAGGCACCCCTAAATGAACCCCCATTATATGAATGATCTAGTGCTACTCCCCCATCTCCTGATAGTTAAAAATATTACCACTGCTTTAGTTAACATTATAATTGCTCAGCAAAATAATTAAAAAAAAATCAACCAACAAACAAAAAAAACGGGGGGAAAGGAACCCAGGGAATGCAAATGAAATCTGATATAGCTGGGTACTTGACACCAAAATGAAACAAGCTACCTGAAAATGAGAAAAACAAAGAGCAGCAAGGTAAGAAAGTGAACATTCATAACAAAATCTTTAAAGTGATGCAGGTATGCCAGTATACTCCTTCCCCTCTAGAAAAAGGCAGACACATTCTGTAGGACCTATAAAAGAGTCAGCATAGAAAAGCCTCCATAAATTTTGGAACATGCTTTACACCCTAAAAACAAACAAACAAAAATTGATGAAGACAATGAAATGGCTGTTAACCAACCTGTTTTTGTAGGTTAGTCAGTTTACTCCTGCTGAATATGATTCCAACCATATGTTCTTTCAGGTCAGCATCTGAAGTTGCCTTTACACAGCAAAAAGGAAAAAAAGGAAGTGGGCTCTTTCAATAAAATTTGTATATTTGACATTTTGAAGCATCTTAAGAAATAATTATGCAGGTATTTTTACAAGGTGAATTTATTTTAAATGAAGATCTATAATACTAGGACAAAGGATAAAAAGTTTGAAGAAATCACTGCTGGCTAAGGTGGCTATAAAAAGGGCAAAATTTCTGAATTTAAGAAATCCAGAGAAGTATACTTCATGGATTTCTTTAGTCAATCTGTGTCCGTTTGATTGAATCTATTTCTGAACTCTGAACATTATTATTAGTTCATATCCTACATTTGGTTATTAGAAGAGCAACTCAGGAAAATGACATTTGGTTAAAAGGAAAGTGTCTTCAGAAAAACTCTCTGATAACGGTGGCCTTAAATCAAGCTCCTCCAACACCAACAGTAAACAAAGAAGCACATCATAGAAGAAAAATGAAGGTTGTAGTTTTATAGTGCTTAGCACGTGTATGGCACTCTCTCAAGTGGTGGATAAATATGCAAACACATAAATACACAATCTTACTTAATCCTCGCAAAAACCCCATAAGGTAAGAGCTGATGTTCTGCCTGCTTCACAGGTAAGAAAACGGAGGCAAACCACCCTTGTATTAGAATTAAAAATAACTCTTGGGCTTCCCTGGTGGCACAGTGGTTGAGAGTCTGCCTGCCGATGCAGGGGACACAGGTTCGTGCCCCGGTCCGGGAAGATCCCACGTGCCGCAGAGCGCCTGCGCCCATGAGCCATGGCCGCTGAGCCTGTGCGTCCAGAGCCTGTGCTCCGCAACGGGAGAGGCCACAACAGTGAGAGGCCCGCGTACCGTTAAAAAAAAAAAAAAAAAAAAAAAACAACTCTTGGTTTCACTTTTCTTAGGATAGTGAAAGCCACAAGAGAATGTCACTCCCACCTTAACAATGAGAAAAGCTGATAATCTACAAAACTGTAACTTTTTGGGTGCCCATCAGAGAGCTGAGATGGGCAACCAGGTGAACTAAAATCTAAAAAGACAAATCCATACAGTCGGACACTTCAAAATTCTTTCTGAACCTGACAGAACAAAAAAAATGGGCAAAGAAACAAAAATCAGCAAAGTTCTTACAGACCTGAACAAAACTATCAGCCAACTGAATTAATCAATATTTATAGACCTTTTCACAGAACAACAGCAGAGTTCATATTCTTTTCCAGTGTACATGGACATTCACTAAACTATACCATACTATGAGCCAGAATTCAGGTCTTAACCGTTTTAAAAGGGATGAAATTATATGAAATATATATATATTTTTTAACCGTGATAGAATTAAACTAGAAATCAATAATATAAAGCTACCAGGAAATCTCCCAAATATTTAGAAATTAATTACCCAGGGGTCAAGGAAGAAATCAAAATAGAAGTCAGAAAATATTTTAAATTTAATGAAATGAAAAAAAAATGCACCCAAATGTGTGACACTAAAGCAATGCTTAGAAGAAGATTACAGCATTACTTATATGAGCAAAGAAAGGTCTTGAGTCATCACATTAGGACCTTAGGAAACCAGAAAAAGAACGAATCAAATCCAGAGCAAACAGATGGAAAGATATAATAAAAGAAGATACATCACTATAGAGTCTAAGGATAATAAGAGTATACTATGAACAACTTATGCCAATAAATTCAGCAACTTAGATGAAATGGGCAAATTACTTGGAAGACACAACTACCAAAGCTCACTCAAAAAGAATGGGTAGGGCTTCCCTGGTGGCACAGTGGTTGGGGGTACGCCTGCTGATGCAGGGGACACGGGTTCGCGCCCCGGTCCGGGAAGATCCCACATGCTGCGGAGCAGCTGGGCCCGTGAGCCATGGCCGCTGAGCCTGCGCGTCCGGAGCCTGTGCTGCGCAGCGGAAGAGGCCACAACAGTGAGAGGCCCGTGTACCAAAAAAACAAAACAAAACAAAACAAAAAAACCAGAATGGGTAACTGCAATATCCCTGTATCTACTAAGGAAAGTAAATTTGTAGAATAAATTTTTTTTTTTTTTTTTTTTTTTGCTACTTAGAATACTAGTAGATTATACATTAGCAAATGAATTCCTTTTAGATAGGACTGCCTTTTAACTTCTTTCATAATTCACTTTGCTTTTTTGACATACCATACTACTCATTCATTTAAAGTGTACAGGTCAATGGTTTATATATTATACTTGCACAAATCAGTGCAACCATCACCACAGTCAATTGTAGAGCATTTTCATCACCCCAAAAAGAAACACTGTGCCATTCAGCTATCATCCCTCTAGTTAATCTTCTTTTTTATTAAAGAAAAATAAATTGCATATAAGCAAATACAGCATATCCATTAACATACATAGCAATATATGGATTATTTTACTTAATAAAAGAAAATGAAAAAAGAAAAATACATAAGAAATCCATTCTGATAAAAATTCTCAGCAAACTGGAAACAGAAGGAGCCTCCTCAAACTGATTAAGAGCAGTTACAAAAAAATCTATGGTGAAAGACTGAATACTTTCCTTTTACGATCCAGAAAAGGAAGACTAATCTCACTACTTTTATCCAACATGGTAATGAAGGTCTTAGCCAGTGCAATAACATAAGATTGGAAAGGAAGAAGTAAAACTGACTTTCTTTGAAGACTACATGATTGATTATCTATGAAGAAAATCCCAAAGATACTACAAAAAAGCTTCCAGAACTAATAAGTGAATTTAAGGGGACCATAGGATACAGGTTTAATACAAAAAGTCAACTGTATCTTTATACACTAGAAATGTATAACTGGAAAGTGAAATTAAAAGTATCATTCACAATAGCATCAAAACCATGAAATGTTTAGGGATCAATTTAATAACATGTGTAAGACAGGTACACAGAACTGAACTATAAAACACTGCTGGCAGAAATTAAAGAAGATCTAAATAAATGGACAGAACTAAATAAATATCATATTCATGGACAGGAAGACTCAATATTAAGATGTCAGTTCTCCCCAAACCGACGTAGCACTTTGGTGCAATTCCAATCAATATTCCAGTACGTTCCTTCCTTCCTTCCTTCCTTCCTTCTGCCCTCCCTCCCTCCCTTCCTTCCTCTCTCTCTCTTTCCATTCTTTCTTTCTTTCTTTCTTTTCTTTCTTTCTCTCT
The DNA here is from genome assembly GCA_004363435.1 of Platanista minor. Taxonomy (NCBI): domain Eukaryota; kingdom Metazoa; phylum Chordata; class Mammalia; order Artiodactyla; family Platanistidae; genus Platanista; species Platanista minor. The sequence goes on from RJWK010012078.1 coordinate 17,199, forward strand.
CTCTCCCTCTCTCTCTCTTTCTCTCTTTCTTTCTTTCTTTCTTCTCTCTCTCTCTCTCTCTCTCTATCTATCCATCTATCTATCTATTTATTTATTTATTTGTTGGGGAGGAAGAAATTGACAATCTGATTTTAAGCTGTCTATGGAAATGGAAAGGACCTGGAAGAGCCAAAACAACTTTGAAAATGGACTTGGTTGGAATCTTATCTCATGATTCTCTATAAAGTTACGGTAATCAAGACAGCCTGATGCTGGTGTAAGAATATACGTGTAGATTAATGAAACAGCATAGGGTCCAGAAACAGGCCTACACATTAACACTGAACTGATTATTGATAAAGGATAGTCTTTTCATCAAATGGTAGTAGAAGAATTGAACATCTACATGCCAAAAAAATGAACCTCAACCCTTAGCTCATACTGTACAGAAAAACTTGAAATGTATATAGTTCTAAATAAAAGAACTAAAGTTCTAAGGTCTCTAGAAGAAAACAGGAGAAAATCTTTGTGACCTTAATTAGATAAGACACAAAAATCACGAGTCATTTAAAAAAATAGATAAACTAGACTTTATCAAAATTAAAAACTACCTCAGAACAGAATAAAGAAAAAAAAAATGAAGAGAACTGAGGACAGTCTCCGAGACCTCTGGGACAACATTAAACACACAAACGTTCGAATTATAGGGGTCCCAGAAGAAAACAAAGAGAAAGGGACTGAGAAAATATCTGAAGAGATTATAGTTGAAAACTTCCCTAATATGGGAAAGGAAATAGTCAATCAAGTCCAGGAAGCGCAGAGTCCCACATAGGATAAATCCAAGGAGAAACATGCCAAGACTCATATTAATCAAACTACCAAAAATTAAATACAATGAAAAAATACTGAAAGCGGCAAGGGAAAAGCAACAAATAACATACAAGGGAATCCCCATAAGCTTAACAGCTGATCTTTCAGCAGAAACTCTGCAAGCCAGAAGGGAGTGGCAGGACATATTTAAAGTGATGAAAGGGAAAAACCTACAACCAAGATTATTCTCCCCAGCAAGGATCTCATTCAGATTCGATGGAGAAATTAGAACCTTTACAGACAAGCAAAAGCTAAGAGAATTCAGCACCACCAAAACAGCTTTACAGCAAACGCTAAAGGAACTTCGCTAGGCAGGAAACACAAGAGAAGGAAAAGACCTACAATAATAAACCCAGAACAATTAAGAAAATGGTAATAGGAACATATATATCGATAACTACCTTAAATGTAAACGGATTAAATGCTCCAATCAAAAGACACAGACTGGCTGAATGGACACAAAAACAAGACCCGTATATATGCTGTCTACAAGAGACCCACTTCAGACCCAGGGATACATACAGACTGAAAGGGAGGGGATGGAAAAAGATATTCTCCATGCAAATGGAAATCAAAAGAAAGTTGGAGTAGCAATTCTCATATCAGACAAAATAGACTTTAAAATAAAGACTATTACAAGAGACAAAGAAGGACACTACATATGATCAAGGGGTCGGTCCAAGAAGAAGATATAACAATTGTAAATATTTAGGCACCCAACACAGGAGCACCTCAATACATAAGGCAAATGCTAACTGCCCTAAAAGGGGAAATTGACAGTAACACAATCATAGTAGGGGACTTTAACACCCCCCTTTCACCAACGGACAGATCACCCAGAATGAAAATAAATAAGGAAACACAAGCTTTAAATGATACATTAAACAAGATGGACTTAATTGATACTTATCGGATATTCCATCCGAAAACAACAGAATACACTTTCTTCTCAAGTGCTCATGGACACTCTCCGGGATAGATCATATCTTGGGTCGCAAATCAAGCCTTGGTAAACTTAAGAAAACTGAAATCGTATCAAGTATTTTTTCTGACCACAACGCTATGAAACCAGATATCAATTACAGGGAAAAAAATCTGTAAAAAATACAAGCACATGCAGGCTAAACAACACGCTACTAAATAACCAAAAGATCACTGAAGAAATCAAAGAGGAAATCAAGAAATACCTAGAAACAAATGACAATGAAAACATGACGACCCAAAACCTATGGGATGCAGCAAAAGCAGTTTAAGAGGGAAGTTTACAGCAATACAATCCTACCTCAAGAAAAAAGAAACATCTCAAATAAACAACCTAACCTTACACCTAAAGCAATAAGAGAAAGAAGAACAAAAAACCCCCGAAATTAGCAGAAGGAGAGAAATCATAAAGATCAGATCAGAAATAAACGAAAAGGAAATGAAGGAAACAATAGCAAAGATCAATAAAACTATAAAGCTGGTTCTTTGAGAAGATAACCGAAACTGAAAAACCATTAGCCAGACTCATCAAGAAAAAAAGGGAGAAAACTCAAATCAGTAGAATTAGAAATGAAAAAGGAGAAGTTACGACAGACACCGCAGAAATATAAAGGATCATGAGAGATTACTCAAAGCAACTATATATGCCAATAAAATGGACAATCAGGAAGAAATGGACAAATTCTTAGAAAAGTACAACCTTCCAAGACTGAACCAGGAAGAAACAGAAAATATAAACAGACCAATCACAAGCACTGAAATTGAAACTGTGATTAAAAGTCTTCCAACAAACAAAAGCCCAGGACCAGATGGCTTCTTCACAGGCGAATTCTATCAAACATGTAGAGAAGAGATAACATCTATCCTTTTCAAACTCTTCCAAAATATAGCAGAGGGAGGAACACCCCCAAACTCATTCTACGCGGCCACCATCACCCTGATACCAAACCCGGACACAGATGTCACTAAAAAGGAAAACTACAGGCTATTATCACTGATGAACATAGATGCAAAACTCCTCAACATAATACTAGCAAACAGAATCCAACAGCATCTTGAAAGGATCATACATCATGACCAAGTGGGGTTCATCCCAGGGATGCAAGGATTCTGCAATATATGCAAATCAATCAATGTGATACACCATATCAACCAGCTGAAGGATAAAAACCATATGATCATCTCAATAGACGCAGAGAAAGCTTTTGACAGTCAATTCAACACCCATTTACGATAAAAACCCTCCAGAAAGTAGGCATAGAGGGAACTTACCTCAACATAATAGAGGCCATATATGACAAACCCTCAGCCAACATCGTTCTCAATGGTGAAAAACTAAAACCATTTCCACTAAGATCAGGAACAAGACAAGGTGGCCCACTCTCACCACTGTTATTCAACAGAGTTTCGGAAGTTTTAGCTACAGCAATCAGAGGTAAAAAAGAAATAATAAAAGGAATTGAAATCGGAAAAGAAGTGAAACTGTCACTATTTGCAGGATGACATGATACTATACATAGAGAATCCTAAAGATGCTGCCAGAAAAGTACTAGAGCTAATCAATGAATTTGGTAAAGTAACAGGATACAAAATTAATGCACAGGATTCTCTTGCATTTCTATACACTAACGATGAAAAACCTGAAAGAGAAATTAAGGAAACACTCCCATTTACCATTGCAACAAAAAGAATGAAAATACCTAGGAATAAACCTATCTAAGGAGACAAAAGACTTGTATGCAGAAAACTATAAGACACTGATGAAAGAAATTAAAGAGGACACCAACAGATGGAGAGATATACCATGTTTTGGATTGGAAGAATCAACATTGTGAAAATGACTCTACTACCCAAAGCAATCCACAGACTCAATGCAATCCCTGTCAAACTACCAATGGAATTTTTCACAGAACTAGAACAAAAAATTTCACAATTTGTATGGAAACACAAAAGACCCCGAGGAGCCAAAGCAATCTTGAGAAAGAAAAATGGAGCTGGAGGAATCAGGCTCCCGGACTTCAGACTGTACTACAAAGCTACAGTAATCAAGACAGTATGGTACTGGCACAAAAACAGAAATATAGATCAATGGAAGAGGACAGAAAGCCCAGAGGTAAACTCACGCACATATGGTCACCTTATCTTTGATAAAGGAGGCAAGAATATAAAACGGAGAAAAGACAGCCTCTTCAATAAGTGGTGCTGGCAAAACTGGACAGCTACAGGTAAAAGAATGAAATCAGAACACTCCCTAACACCATACACAAAAATACACTCAAAATGGATTAAAGATGTAAATGTAAGGCCAGACACTATAAAACTCTTCGAGGAAAACATAGGCAGAACAGTCCTAGGACATAAATCACAGCAAGATCCTTGTTGACCCACCTCCTAGAGAAATGGAAATAGAAACAAAAATAAACAAATGGGAACTAATGAAACTTAAAAGCTTTTGCACAGCAAAGGAAACCATAAGCAAGATGAAAAGACGGCCCTCAGAATGGGAGAAAATATTTGCAAACAAAGCAACTGACAAAGGATCAATCTCCAACATTTACAAGCAGCTCATGCAGGTCAGTATCAAACAAACAAACAAACAAAAAAAAACCAAACAAACATCCCAGTCCAAAAATGGGCAGAAGTGCTAAATAGACATTTCTCCAAAGAAGATATAGACTGCCAACAAACACGTGAAATTGAGTTATTTGTAGTGAGGTGGATGGACCCAGAGACTGTCATACAGAGGGAAGTCAGTCATAAAGAGAAAAACAAATACTGTGTGCTAACACATATATATGGAATCTTAAAAAAAAAAAAAAAAAAAAAAGGTTCTGATGAACCTAGGGGCAGGACAGGAATAAAGATACAGATGTAGAGAATGGACTTGAGGACACAGGGAGGGCGAAGGGTAAGCTGGGACGAGGTGAGAGAGTGGCATGGACATACGTACACTACCAAACGTAAAACAGATAGCTAGTGGGAAACAGCCGCATAGCCCAGGGAGATCAGCTCGGTGCTTTGTGACCACCTGGATGGGTGGGAAAG
>RJWK010012078.1:22173-41069 GCA_004363435.1 Platanista minor
GATGTTAAAAAAAAAGACCATGTTAAAAAAAATAATAATAAAAAGGCTACTTTCTACAGGGTTCCATTGGCAACGTTACAGGGGCAGAAAATATCTTCTCGGTGGTTGCCAGGGGCTAGGAATGAGATGAGGGGATTGAACGCAAAGGAACAACGGGGAAATTCTGGGAGAGATGTGTTTCAAAACTTGCTTGTAATGATTTCACCACTGTATACATTGGTCAAAACTGGAAATGATGCAGTTTAAAAAGATGAATTTTTTGTATGTAAATTTTACTTCAAAAACCTGACTTATAAAATGATTCCCTTAAAAGTTATGTTATCTCACCGCCAACAAACCACTAGCATAACCTTTCCTACTCAACCTTAATGCCTCAGCATACACTCTCCTAGAGTTAGGCCAGCCTCTTCAAGGCGCCCTTGCTCCCATCCTATTAATCTGACTTTCATCCATTCTCTTTCAGGTCTAACTCAAAGTCTAATATCCCCCAAGAAGCCTTCTCTGACCACTCCAGGGCACAAACGATGATAACCTCAGTGTACTCTGAAATCCTGACATGCAACTGACATGCAATTTTTCACACATTTAATAAGTAGATTATACACTATAGAGTATTCCTGTTGATCTGTTTTTGGGAGGGAGGGGATGGACTGTTCACATCTAAGAACAGAAGGTAAGCTTTTTGAGGGCTTGTTACCAGCTCGTAAGGTTATTTAGCAAAGAACTGACATTTGTTAAAATTCAGCTGATTTAATGAGTAGCTACTCAGTCTTGCAGTCGTGCAAATATCTCCTAAAGATGCTGAAAAAAATTACCAGAGTTTATGAAATCCCTTTTTTTTTTTTTTTTTTTTTTTACAGAACCCAAACAGAAAAATGTGGATGATTTAGATGCTACTGTATCAGAAGGCACAGGGTTAGCCTAGGTAAGTCCTTGAAATTATCTTTCAAAGGGCTGTCAAGTTGATTATTTACAGCATCTAAAGACACAAGAATATGAAGACTAGTCAGGGTTGACCTCTCTTTTTGAAAACGGATGAGGTTCTCCTCTTAGATATAGTGCTTTAAGTTTAGACCAAATAAGTTAGGCAAATGCATTTTAGAAGAAATTTCAAGAACAGTTTAAAGAACAGGTTATTCCAATAAAAATTTACCGAACACATGTGTGTTTATGCCATGGTGGATATAAAGACAAACCAGACATGTACTTGGTCTTTAAGAAGGTATAATTAAGTAGAAGATATAAAACATGTATACAAATAAACCTACCAAGAGAGAAACCAAGAAATTACTATGAAGCTTAGCAGAGGACATACTACTTTGTGTCTTCTCCGCGACCTTCTTTATGATTTCCCCTGAACAATCCTAAAGGAGGCTCATGGAGAAGACAGTATTTTTGAGCTGAACCGTGAAGGACAGGGAAGATGGCGGAAGGCGCACAGCACAGTCAATGATGAAGCTGATTTTACAAGCGCCAGCATTTGGACACAACAGCCCAAGGTTTGGAGCAAATTTTGTTGTTACTTAAAATACCGGCTAGATCATACATGAACAAAAAGTGAATATCTTCTGATAGTTCCTTCATCTTCTTTCTAATTAAAGTAAAAACTATTAACTTTAGTTTTAGTTAAAGATACAGAAACTAGTATCCCATATGCATTCAAATACACAGCAATACATGGATTATTTCAGTGAGCAAAAGTAACAAAGTGAAACAAGGGAAATAAATATTTTTAGAATATAAATAAATACATTGTATACTTTTTCTTCTCCTTCAGGTGATGACAGTAGCGCTTTTTCCTCCTGTTCTGGTGTGGGTTCAGCATCTCCAGAGATGAGCTTTCCAAATACCTGGTGGAGAAGAGAAGGAGGTGAGAACAGCTCAGTGGCAGAACCTCCTCCGAGGCGGCTATAGAGGCGTCAGCAGCGGGCTCTGGGGGCTTTATGCTGCTAGGCAAGTCCTCCTGCACACCTCTGCTCTTCAGGAGATGAATGCAAAGTGAAATACAAGAATTCAGGGCTATGAGAAGAAGAAAACGGGCCACGTTTGTAGCCAGCACCTAAGAAGCTTTCCAAAATATTCTGTTAACCTCTTGATATTACTGTTGAAGTAGTATATTATTTCAATTGATCCTGTGCTAGAAAATGTGTAGTAAGGACACTCACTTGTGATGTAATAAGTCTGAACACTCGTAGCGTCTCAGCTTCACAGTTCCTTTGCTGGGCCACACTGGCTGAAATCTGGCCAGCAATTTTTGTGCTTTCGCCATCCTTCCAGCCCAGAACCTTAACTTGTCGAACTCTCAGTGTATTTTCTGGGCCCTTTAATTCAATTTTGATGATGTGATTATCCCCTCCTGGAAGTTCACTTGTTACCCAACCAATGTGCCTGGAATCCAGATCAACCTAGGAGAGGAGAAAAGGGATAGCAACCTGATACAGGTATGCTACTATTTTATCGCTGTCCTAGACTTTGCATTACTAACAGCAAGCTCAAATAACAAATAATTGTACCCACAGAAAAGCTTATTAGATTATTTCACACTGATTATCTTATTTAAACCTTGTGAGGATAATACAATACTATAGTAGCTACAGATGAAGAAAGTGAGGTTAACACAGATGGCAGATGTCTAGTAAGTGATGGAGTTGAGAATTATAATGCAGGTCTGCTTACTATATGGCTTCTGAGAACAAGTTTCGTAAGTGAAACCACTGCAAACAATTTACACGACTGTACCTACACTGACTGTTAAGTAGAAATACTCACATGATCAGCAATGAAGTCCTGTTTTGTGCATCTTCACATGAAAGCACATCTAAAGCAAGGATTTTTGCTGTGCAGTTACTTAATATATTTTACTTTTGAAGAAAAATTATATAATATGTAAATTCACATTGGTCATTACTTATTTCAGTATATTTCATTGAGAATACAACTATTTTTCAAGGATTAAATTTCAGTGTACTGTAAAATGGTTTTTGACACTATTCACTCACAAGTAAGTGAGTCAGTTTATACGGAATCTCAGTCACATGCCCAAATAGAACTTAACTTGTTTCTAGAGTTGGTTTGTAAATTGACTTTCAACCTGGATATAGTCGCAGTGTTATGACTGAAAGATTTTCAAGCTACAGGACAAAAACCTACATTTCAACCTGAAGTGCGGGTGAATGAAGGTGACAGTTGTGAATCGGATCTACGATGAATTTTTTTTTTTTTTTTTGCCGTATGCGGGCCTCTCACTGTTGTGGCCTCTCCCGTTGCGGAGCACAGGCTCTGGATTCGCAGGCTCAGCGGCCACGGCTCACGGGCCCAGCCGCTCCGCGGCACGTGGGATCCTCCCGGACCGGGGCACGGACCGGCGTCCCCTGCATCGGCAGGCGGACTCTCAACCACGGAGCCACCAGGGAAGCCCTATGGTGAATTTTAAGGCACCCTGAGTCTCCGCAGGTGAGCAGGAGTCAGGGTGGAAGGCTACGGCACGGTGTACCTGCTCATCACTAGAGAGATTTAGAGAAATAATGGGTAAGATGTTTAGAACAGAGATGGTTGTAACTATTCCTATACACGGACCACGTGCCAATTTAGTGTTTTGTAAATAGACGACTTCCTATAATACTTGGGTGGCATGCCAAAATTAGAACTCAACAGTGGAGACTGAGAAGAAGAAATCTCTCCCTGGGCAGTAAAACATTTAATGACAAAGTTTTAATTACCTGCTTTATTCTGCACAAATCTTCTACTGCTTTGCCAGTTAAGAAGGTCATTGAGGTAACTTTATTCTAAAATAAACAATTCAAAATAGTTACTATGCCATGTTCCTGGCTCCAGAACTGACAGTGATTTCTTACAGCCTATCAATATAACATCAACTCTTCTGCCTGTCTTTTACGGTCCTGCCTAACTGACTTCATTCCATCTGTCCAACCAGCGACAGTTCCTACAACTCCAGTCTTTTCTTATTCTCACAAACTCCATCTTGAATCTCACATTTCAGCCCTTCTCTATGGGCTCTGAGAGAGGAGGTTGGCATTCCCTCTTTTCATCCAAAGTCTAATTGTTTAAATTCCATTTTTATCATGAAGCCTTTCAGCAACTTGCCTTGCTACTCATGTCCCATTTTTATCATATTATTCTCATTGTTTCCAGCTGTTAAAAAGGAGGAAGACAGGTAGCTTAGGCAACAAATACTTGTGAGCATCACGATGAACCCAGACGGCCTTAGGGACTCGGAGAAGGACATATGAGAGGGATGGGTTCTATCCCCTTGAGATCCTTGTCAAACTAGGGAAGGAACATTAACACACAAAGTAAAATATCAAAAGAAATTCAATACCCTTAAGTACTGAAAAGAGTCACACTGGTACTAGAGCCAGAGTCCTTAAGTTTGAGTAAGTTTTATGCCAAGCACATCAAGAAAGAGACTGACATACTAATTCCTTGGAGAGCTGCATACTTTAAGCGCTATAGCCTGATGCAATTCAAATCAACAAGTGCTGTGTTTAAGGCAGTGTGCTGGGCAGGCTGCAGGGACACAGAGGTATGTAAGTCTTAATGATGCATATAAATTAGAGGAGGCTTCCTAAAAGAAAAGCTGATGTCAGCATACATACTGGGGCTTTTAAAAATGAATATTATCATGATTATCTCTCATAAAAGACAAAAATGTCAAACTGAGTGCAACCATTGTTTTGAGGGAAAGTGTGTCCTAGCTTACAGCATGCATCAAAGGTAACACTGTACTGAGCAGTGAGTTCCTGACAGAAAAATGTTTTGATTTGTTATACTTGACTTTCAAGTAAGATAAAGCAGTTGTACCAACTGAAGTGTTGGGTCTCAAGAGGAGGTAAGCTAGTGATATATTAGCTAAGCCTTTATTCCTTATTCAATCTGAGCTGATGGACAGTAGTTGGGGTGACCGTGGATGGCAAGGAGTGCTCTGACTGCACACTGAACTTCTGTGGTTGGCGTTCTCCGTACAGGAGACCCAAACCCATCACTTTGGCTGTCCCTGGGAAAGGAAATACACAAATGGGATCAGAGCAGCTTGGCAATGGCCCGAGGGGACTTATTAATACTATATCTGCTAGCAAGCCACTTCCATTCAGAGGGAAAAAAATCCCAAGAAGTATTCTTCCCCAGGAATGGGGTAAAAGCGCGGGAGTTTGGTAGTTGGTGCTACTTCTTTCTCGGCTCTGAACACTCAAGTAAAAAGGATGCTTTTTCCTCTTCAGTGCTTTTTGTAGAAGAGTGCTCAATTCAGTGGAAACATGTAGACAGGCTAGAGCTAGGGAGAACATAAAGTATGATTACTTAGGTTAGTCCAGGAACTTCCCCCAATTCCCTCATGATGGCCGGGGGTGAGGATTAAAAACTGAAAGCTAATTACGCTATCGGTCACAGTGTATTAAGCGCCATCAGAGTAATATAAAAGAGACTCCAGAGAAGAGAAAGAGTAACTTTTATAGATGAGGTACTGGGAGAGGATTTGTCTATCGGGCCTTAGATTTGGGAAGGATATGAAAAGCAGAGTTTAAGGAGGGGACTTCCAGGCCAAGGAAACAGCTTGAACAGGGGCATGGAGGTAAAAAGTCATGGAATGGATATTTATATTGCTTAGCTATAGCCATGGTATATATGTAATCAGACCTTTTCTTAGAATTGGTATTCCACAGTGCTCCCAGTCGTAGTCATCTGTTTTTAGACTTAAGATTTATTTTAGAACTATAAAAATATAGTTTGGTTGGTGAAATCCAGATGAAAATCTCTTTGCTAAAACCTCAGAAATGAGACTGCATGATAAATAAAGGTCTGAAAAGAACTAACGAACCACAAATTAAGTCTCCTTTCTTACCCCAAGATCTCGGGAATTGTCCACATGAATAGATACATAGCGGGCATTGATTCCTTTCACACAGTTGATGGTGACGTTCTTAGTTTTGTTTTTATCCTCATCTCCTGATTCCCAGAAGGTTTCTGTGGAACCATCTGTCAAACTGCCAATCATGGCAGGTCGGCTAGAAGTTTTTATGTCAACAATGCTGGTTAAGTCCTTCAAGCACATTACAATGCATAATTCCTACCAGAAACAAATATACATAATTATAACACTCAAATGGACATCTCCCATGATAATAAAATGAACAGACATGAGATAAGAAACAGCAGTAAGAATCAAATTATTTAGAAGTAATTTTCAGTTTCTCCTTCAATACATCGTTGAGTATTCACCATGCTAAATGACTGACCTGACTCATAGCTTCAAAGCCAGACTGTATGCTGATGCTGAAACTCTCTTCACTGTCTCCATCATCTGATTTTGACAAAATATTGTTAATGTGATGAAAGACGTTGCTCTGATGGAGGAACTGGTGATCAGATTGCTTGAATTTCAGACTCCAGCATCTAAAAAGGCATAAGTAATACATTAAAAAATTCTTTTTCGGGAACCTCTAAGGAATTCCTGGAAAAAAGCACTCTGCAGCTAATATTTCAAGAAATCTTAATGCTCTAGGTACAAAACATACACATTTTAAAAATTCAAGAAACAAAATTATTTCTACTGGCTTTTATTCATTTTTTGTTTGTTTTTTTGAGAAATAAAGGTCATTTCTTTGGAACAATATAAATTCTAAGGAAAGGTTCGCCCGTTTTCAAACTGGATACACGAAGGTCAAGGCTACAGAAGAAAAAAAGGTAATAAATCAGTTTTGTAGACAAGTGTTACCCCAACTATAAGAGCCTCTTAAATATATTACTCTCACAATTCCGAACTAACCCATCAGAGCATAACACACTTTGTACTTCAAAAATCTTGTGAGGAGGAAACAAAATCTCCTCTTGGCTGGTCTTAGCGTTAGGGATGTGGGTAGCCAAAATCACTCCTTCAACCTATTTCTTATAAAAATCAGTGGAGGATTTATTTATATGTGTAGGCTAGTGCACGGCTCTAATGACAAGGTCCACAATGTAAAAGTAACGGTGAATCTCAGCAGGTCTGGACTTAAAAAAGGAGGCGATGCTCTTCAATGTAGTTTCACGATTGGCTGCGTAGGACTAGGCTCTATTTCTCTTGATATTCTTTTCAATTCAAAATCCTACTTTGATTTCTGTTTTTGAGATTTCATTCCCTCTCCCTTTTGGTGACATTTGAGACTCTACTGTTGAGTAGCACGGAGACACGCGATTTCGGGTAGAAGAGAGGGGAAAGTGAGGAAGACTGTTACAGACGGTGATAATTTAGGGGACTAAGTAGTGTATTATCCACATTTCACAGAGGGGCCAACAGGCATGAACTAAGAAGAAGGACAATTCTAAATTATGACAGTCATGAGGGAGGCACCATTCACATAATGCAGGTATTCTTTCTATCTGACTATTTAAAGAGGTCTTTCAAGCATTTTGTGCTTTGACTACTCCACAAAATCCCTTTTCCAGGGTACCTACAATACTTAGATATAAGATTACCTCAGGGCCATTTGCTGTAACGAACTGCCGCTGGGGAGAGACATCATAAGATCAGAGATCGTTTGAAGTAAGCGGTGAAATGTATGTGGTAAAGGATGAGCAGCTTCCCCTGCAATCACTATATCTGAGAGTGGATGTTCACATACTCTTGTATCTTTCTCCTAAGACAGAAATTGAAAGCAAGTTGATCCATTTGTCTGCTGGAAGGAATTTTCCCCCCACACAAAAAATGTATACTTTAAGGATACTCATGTAACAGAAATGTAAACAAAATCAAACCATACCCAAGGCATCCGTTAAGATTAACTAATTATGTTTGTATTATTTTAAAGGAAAAAGTGATAAGGTCACCTATAAATAAAATCACAAGTAAATGCCACATATGAGTATCAATAAATGCCACATATGAGTATCAATTCCAGCGCACTCACTAGTCTACTAGCAGAAATGAGCTGTTCCCTTCAGCTGAGCCTCACCCAAATTGCTGACCCACAGAGCTGTAAGCCAATAAGCAAGCGTTTTCATCCACTGGGTTTTGGGGCGGTTTGTTACACAGGAATAGACAGCTCTGGTGAATGCGTGATAATCTCACGTTGTAACTGTGGATTTTTTTTTCTGTTTTTCCTTGCGGCTCTGTTGATTTTTACTTCTTTAAAGGCTGTATTATTAACTACAAACCTACATTAACTACACAGAGCTCTACTCTTATCATTTTGTAGAAAGCCTCTTTATCCCTACTGATAATTACGTCTTGAAGTCTGTTTTTTTTCTGATGTTCAACTAGCTAATTTTGGTTGGTATTGACCCAGTATATCTTTTTCTACTTTTAATCTTCCTCTATCCTTACGTTTTAGATGTGATGCTTATAAACAGTATCTAGCTTTTGTTTTCTTTTCTGCCTATTCTGACAGTCTTTTAAACGGAGGATTTAGTCCTCTACTTTTTTATTCTAGAAATAGGAATGAGGCCCACAAGTCACAGCTACAGAGGTGGAAATGGGGCTGGAATCCAGGCTTCCAGGGTCCAAGTTCAATGCTTTTCCAAGATACAGGCTGCCTCCTATAAAATACAAGTCCCTTCTAGCCAAAGATTTTTGAATTTCATGTCCCTACACAGTATCATTTTCACTCTCTGTACCTTACAGTAATGTTGTAAAGTAGACTGATCTTCTCTGTAATGATGTTGCCCTGTTTATCTGTCTTATACTGCACTGTGATAGTGTTTACCTTGCAGTTGATTGCTTCGAGACAGTGACGGCTAGTGAGAAATCAGAATTGGCTGACAGCGTTTCTGGAGACAGAAGACTTTCACTCAGCATAGTTAATATGTTGCTCATAGCACTGAAATTTTATTCCTGCCTTTAGGTTATATAATCTGTGAATGACCTCATGAAAATTACTGCACTATCTGAAAGTAGTTCTACTCTTCTATAAAAATATGGACAATTAAAAAACCAAGAACCTCACTTACTTGTTCTGCATTTTCTTTGTTTGTTTTATTTTCCTCATCCTCTTCTTCTTCTGGTTCCACTGGAGCAGGAGTCAGTGATGCCACAAAATGCCACAGAATATCATGGAGAGAAGTTGTTTGGATGACATTACACAGAAGCCAGTTGAAAGCCTGAATAAATGATGGCTAAATAAGTCCAAGGTAAAAAGAAAATATACGAGCGAACAGAGCAGGACTTTTCTTATTCGGAAACAAAGAACCTTCCTGGACTAAGTCTTTTAAGGAAAGATACTAGGAAGTCTGACCTTCATTTCACTGTAAGTACACTGAACTTACACAGTCAATAATTTTGGGCCTAATTAAAAAATTAATAATAATCGGGAAGATAATACCTATGAAATGCAATACCAAAATACTTTCCCAAAATACTTTTTATTTCAAAAATTTGTCTTCATATTAATTTACCCATGCACATCTTTTTTCCAACTTGCATTCACGGTCAACACAGAATGTTTCTTAAGTTCTACACAAGCTACCATTTACTTAAATATACTCATATTGCTCCCACTGATGAAATGGCAGGTTACCTCCTACCCAGGAGAAAGAAAAAAAAAAATATTATATACAAGTCTACGTATATATATATATAGCAATCCATTTCCAGAGACTCAGATAAGTTATTACTGTTAAATTTACAACTCAAAAGCCCACTTTTCATCCCCTTTGCAGGATTATTCTAACTGAAAAGACTCTGCAATTACAAAAAGCTTTTTTAAAAAGATATTATCAGGATTCAGATAACGAAGCAATGCAGAAATAAAGTTTTTTAGAGCGCTTAACTATGAAACTCTAAATTCATTTATGTTGATAAACTTGAGTTTAATTTTGTTGCGAACACGATATTTTCTGTTCACTGAAGTCTCTTAATGCGCCACAATTTCTGTTTGGTAGCAAACTGACATCATTAAATAGAATCATCACAGGAACTGTACGATGAATGAATCAATAATCCTATTAATGTATTCTTACCTCCATAGCAAAAACTCGACAAGCAGATTTCCTTAAGGCCTGTTTCATTGCTATTTCAAGACCTTCCAGATCATGATGCTGTATAACAAAGGCTAAAACTGGCCACTGGAAATTTCGTTCTCCTTTGGAAAGAGAGCTGTGGGCTGAGATTAGCCGGGAAAGCTCAGGAGATGGATGTCTCAAGAGGGAAGAACCAACTTCTATTTAAAGGAAAAAAAAAAAAAAAAAAAAAGATTAACTTTTATAGGTAATACATATGATTAATACATACATATGTATTTAAGATGGTATTAATGAATAGTATCTAGCTTATTCACTTTAGAGTCTTTGCAGTGTTTTTCTTTTTCTTTTTGCAGGCCTGAATCTAAAGTCCATGCTTTCTAAAACACTAGACACGAAGTGATTTATTTTCTCCCTAAATGGAATCTACATCTTATCCCCATCATTTTCTACAGGACTGCTTTATAACAAATGGCGCCTCAATAAGAGCTCAAAAATACTTGTTGAGTGAACCTATAAATCATTAATATTTGGTTTATCCTCAATAATATTTTCCTTGAAGATCTTCAGTAAGATACATAATCATTTACCTGTAAATATTAGGTCAGATCTTCATTTAGTAAGTGGTCGGCCTGATAAATCATTAACACATTATCCTTTTATTCCTTGGGTTTCTTTATTCTTGAGACAGAATCAATCAGCCCCAGTTTGAGGCTGTTGATACCAACTGGTCCAGATTATCTAACATTTTTACTGATTAAGAGCTAGCCATATCCCCAGTTTTTATTATCTATTTGAGTGGTAGCAGCTACAGGAGTTATAAGCTTCTGTTGCGAGTGGGAAGATCACTGTGAAAGTGTTAAGTCATTGGAACTGGTGGTTCACTGAAGCTTAGTGGAGGGCAGAATGGTAGCAATATTTGGCTTAGATGTCTAACAAGTAAGGTACTTTAAAGGTCAATTTATTCTTAAGTAACACTGGATGATCTCTGGGTGTCTCTTCCAACTGAGATGTGAAATTTAGAGAGGCACATTTATGGCTAAGTCACATAAAAGGAACGTCTACCACAATTTAAAATTAATCCATTCCTCTGCCTTCAAAAATTAGATTTTAAAAAATATCTACAAATAAAACCATTTGGATAACTCCATCTTCTTTTTTAGTTTATACTGACCAGTGTCTCCACTGTTAACTCTTCTTCTAGGAATGGCTTTAACTCGTGCAGGTAAAATGGAGTGCTGTTTATCATATTCAGAAGCAACAACTGAGTATGATCTTTGGAAGACAGTTCTCTTGGCAAGATCAGTATCAGTTATGGGACTGGTTTCCAAACTGCAGATAGAACAAGATGACAGACAAAAACTCAAGAGAAAAAGTGAATGACGTGACAACTGTGTTTATTTAGTTTTTTAATAGTGTAGTCAAATACGGGAATCCGTATTTCATGTGGAAGAATACAAATTCAAAGCCAACTTGACAATCTCCCTTTAAATCATAATTTGATCTTTCCAAATGTAGCCACATTTTGACTGATTTCAGAATTGCATCTTAAAACTTTTAGTTTTCTTAAATCTACTTTGCATTTCAAATGAAAAAGAAGAAAAGGCTTCAAATGTTCTAAGCTCCTTTCAGAATCAAAAGCACCGTGGTGGAAGACATGTGTCATGATATTCAGGAAAATCAGGCAGATATATTCATAACAGCACTGAACAGAAAGAAAATGGATATGTACATACAGAGACCTAATAAAATGGAAAGTGAAAGGACGCAATTTTCCTTTGGTGCTGAGTGTTCTGTGAGGTTTCTCACTCTTTGGGGGTGCTGCCCAAAGCCCTATCCAGAGCATGGCTGCACCAAAGTGTACTGAGAGGTGACAAACTGAATTCCAGTGTCAGTTATAGTATACTTACATCCATATGAGAACTCAGTGGTTTTCATGCGGGCTTTAGGAAACCAACAATTTTCTATTTACTATAGCGGCATTAAAAAAACACTTGAAAAAGTATTAAGATGGTTATATAATTTCCTTTATTGAGACATTTTATAAAAAAGAGAAATACCTTTCTTTACTTTCTAAGGCAAATTTATAAACTATTCTTTTCATGTATTCTTTTCTCTGTCACCTCATTCCATATTGGGCTATTTATGCTCTCACCCTGAGTTCTACTAGAGTTGCTTCTTTTCAAGCCAGGTTCAAGCCAGGCTTAAAATCCTATCTCCCTCAGTAAAGCTTAAATACTCTCTAGTAAGTGGCTAACTCCCTGGCCATTTTCTTTCCTCACTGCTTAAGTGCCTGCACATTCTTGTTTGAACAGATGATAAATGTTGTACATAACTAACTGGGGTAAAGGTGCCTGGATGTCAGTTTCCGCTGTTTGGCTCCAGAATGACCGGAATATAGGGATATGTTAATTTAATTCACTTTATATATGGTGTTACTATAAAGCACAAGACATCTTTTCTGCTTTTAGAGGAAGTGTATCTACCAATGTAAAAAACTGTTGTACAACCTAAAAAATAATGACATGACTTGTTCTTATAAAATTGATCAAGCTTGTGAAGAAGAAACTCAAGCAACACAAGAAAACCCAAAGGTTTCCTTTCTAATGACATCATGTTCACAGTTACTCATGCCTGAACTCTTGATGCTATCCTAAACTGATCCTTTTCATTATCCAGTCACTCAACAAGTCACACCGATTTTTCCTCCAAAATATTTCCTTTACCCATCTGTCTTTAACAACCATTGCCAACACAATCCAATTCCACACACACAGCTGAAATCTTTGATTGAAATGTTCAGCTTCTCAGTTGACACTGTGAGACTATTTCTGCATTTGTACCATGTCATTCCTCCTCTAAAAACTCTCAGTGGTACCCTGTTTCCTTCTGCATTATAAATATATGCTTCTCTTCACTTTTCAAGAAGCCCTTTACTCTGATACTATAAGTGAGTAGGTTGGGGCCGGGGGGGAGCACTGCAAGTAATAATCCAAGAAGGTCAAGATCGACTTTCAGTGCTACTTCTCCCATGAAACCTTCTCTCAGTACTGCCTCAAAGTGACCTTTCTCTAGTCTGATTTACTACAGCATTAAATTATATAATATACAACGGAAATGGAATCCTTTATTACTTCACTAGTTGATCTTTTCTCTCCAACTGGATCTGCCTCTGCTATCAAGGACCTTACCTGATTCATGAATGCATGCTTTTTCTTACTGCTCTAACAGTTTGCAGAGTTGACACAACTTCCTTCCCAACATGGAGGTATGTATGAAAGAACTTCTAGAGCATTCTCTTCTAGCTTACAGTCTTTCTTCCACCAAACACTGGACTCAACAGAAAGACAATAACTCAAATACCTGGGTGGCATGGACTTCATGTTGCTCTCTGGCTCTTCAAAGACATTAGGACTCGCATCAGGAGTTACTGATATGTACGGGGCAGGTACAGATGTTGAACGCAGGTATCTCATCTCATCCTGGAATAGGTTGTCATCTTGATAACCCACAAAATTTTCATGATGATGCCTGCATTAAATCAAACCCAATAACTTAAAAAGTATGATGGCAATACAGATAACTTTCTATTTTTAATCTCCTTCGTAAAAGTAAAAGCAACTCATTAAGTCTGTAACTGAGGATTAAAGTATTAAAATAGTTGTAGATGTAAGCGAAAGGAGATAAAAGTCTGATAATTTTACACAAAGATATTCCTGGTACCATAAACATTTCAAATCCAAAACTGAATTTATTTTATTTCCTTTTTAGAACTTTTCCATCTTCTAGCTTTAGTGAGTGATCCCACCAGCTATCCAGGTGCCTTACACTGAAGTATCTCGGTGTCACAGCAGGCTCAGCCCTCGACCACGACCAGTCACTTAGGCCTGTGGATACCAGGTTCTCTCTCACTATTCCCCTTCTCGTTCCCCATCATCACTGCCTTGCTTCAGGCTCATGACATTCCTTGCATGGACCACTAAAGCACAGGCGATGACTGTTTTTTTTTTTTTTTTTTAAGAGTGAAATTTGAAAAAGATTAGATATATGAAATATTCCATGGGTTAGAGGGATATCTGTTCCCCACAGGGCTAAAAATATAAAATCCATAATTAGAGTATGCCAGCATTTTTTTACATGTTTTACCATTTGATTCTATCCTTTTCAAACTGGGACAGAGAGGTACTAGCCTAACTAAGTACAGTAAACAGGTGACTGAAGCTGAAGGCTTGCTGTACTTGGCATTCCTGATGATTTCCTCCGCAGTCCCAAATGTACTTAGTCTCACATTTTCATTTTTGTTTCCCACTCATTTTATTGAATAATAAGTATGAAAACAAACAAACAAACTACATAACTCTGCTTCTCAAAATGGAACTGTTGGTTGGTAAGCCACGGCAGCAGGCAATTTCTAGAAATCTTCATTTGTCAGCTGATGAAAAAAATCTGAATTTGGCCTATGGAAGGCTGTTTTAGAGTATCAGTGTACAATGCATGAACATATGAGTTGCACCAGCAAAGCCCAATATAGGAAAAACAGTACACTGTTAACAGGCTTCTCTCCATCTTCACTTAACGCCCTTTGATCTGGTTTCCACATTAGCAGCAGAGTGATCTTCCAACTGCAAACCAGTTCACGCATTTCCTTGTTTAAAATTCTTCTTTATCCACTGTTTCCTCTATGGGATAAAATCCAACCTTAGCGTGGGCTGCGGAGCCACGCATTACCTGGTCTTGGGAAACAACACTTCATATATTTCTCCTGGTAACCAATACTTTAATAAGCCTGTATTCCTTAAATGGGTAATGCTATTTCATTTGTGTCCTCACATATGTGGTTTATGTCAGGAATTGCTTTCCTCTCATTACCTGCTTGACTGATTTCTAGTTATCCTTCAAGACTGCTAAAATGTCAGATCCTCTGGGAAACCTTTCCTTATTTCCTTGGCAAGATTCAGGTACTCTCTAACTTTTATGCTATGACAGTATTCTATACACATTTCTATCATAAGTACTCCTCACGTAACATTTCAAATGTTTCCTTTACATATCAGTCTCCACCAGAGTGTGAAGTGTGAACACAAGAAGTCAGGATTTTGTTATATTCATCTTAGTGTAACACAAAGCTGGTACTCAGCTAACCAACATTTAAATGCTAACAGAATTAGTAATTTGAAAAATGAAAGATTTTAGATAGCAAATATCAGTTTATTTCCATTTTAGCATTTCCCACTATTAACACACTGACGTCTGCCTACCAAAGAGTAAAAGATAGCTGAAGTCTTACTAAGACATACTGTGTATTTGCAACATAGTATTTACGTAGTTTTTCAAATACCTACTACTCTAAAGTTTATACCTCTACCAGTCATATTTCTGAGTTAAGGCAACTCAGAAAATAAATTCCTGGAGGTCACTTTACTGTATACAATATGTACTGTAGTGTGGAAATTCAGGGCATGATATTAAATGGTAGCTGTTAATCCAAAGTGATTTAAAAAAAACAACAGCCGAGTTATATTACCTAGCTAATGTCTGCAGGTAGAGACAAGGCATTTTAACCGGAAGATCCTCAGAAATGCCCTCTTTCACGCTGGGAAGTTGAGACTGGAATGGCTTTGTAGGATGGTAACACAGAATGCTTGGTTCAGCTGCGCTGCTCAGGGAAAGCAGGAAGAGGGCGTTTGCTTTAATCACTTGGTGAGCTTCCATAGTGGGCAAGGCACGAGGAGTCTTGACTTGCATTGGCTTCCTCCTAGATTGTTTGACCTGGAAAGAAAATTTGTAGGGACCTTTTCCTACTTATACTCAAATTTTAAATTTCTTAAACTAAATATTTCGAATTTCCAATAAAAATTATTCAACACTGTAGAACTGCTTTAAAATAATAAGAGTGATTCCCAAAGACAACATGCACTTCATGCTTCTCCTGAACTTATTAAAACTAATTCACATCAAATGAAAACTATATTTTTCTCTTTCCTTGGGAAAGTTAAAAAACCTAAGTAGTAAAATCTAAATGTAGTTATCTAAATAAAAGAGTAAATAATCTGTGTGTGCGTGCGTGTGTGTGTATATTTGGCAAATATTTGTAGCTAGGTGTGTCACTAGTGTGAATGATCCTGACTTTCCATGAGTCTTCAGCATAATTAGGGATTAAGAAAAAGAGAGAGGAGATAAAGAGTAGAAAAAGAAAAGGAAAAAGAGAGAGAGTTAGGAGGAGAGGGAAAGCTATATATATGATATGTGTAGAATAGCAGACAAATTAATAATAAAAAATTACGCAGTAAACATCGGTCAATAAGGTATGTATGCTACAGGAGAGTTGTTTTGTGTTATCCCAAGATATAATTTGTTTTTGTAATTGAAAACAGCTGACCTGGTACATAACTTAAATTTATATATTATTCCTGTTATTTAGGCTGATCTTTAATATCAATTATGTGGAGTTGTCTGATAATATGATCATAAAAAGAGATTCTTATAAGGTTTATCCTTATCACTAACAGCATAGCCAGAACAAATTGAAAATACCTTCTCCCTTGCAGCAGCCTGTTTTTCACGGAGGTATTTTTCTCTACAGCGATCACACACCAGGTACCACGTGCTTCCCCCTATGCCACCATCACCACAGTTACCAGCCCATCCTCCACAAAAATGCCCAATGCTATTGTAACCTTGTCCACCAGCATACCGGCCACAACCTTGAAGTAAGAACATAAATAAAAATTTAACACTTTAAGTGTCCTTAATAGTCTGCTCCTTGCCACCTGTACATAAATGACAGCTTTTCCTTCTCAAAGCAAGCAAAATACTGAAGCAAACATCTAACCGCCACCTGGGCTGTTAATTATATCAGCAGAATTGCAGGTGTAATCAAAAGTAATCAAGTAAACAATGCCTAAAATACTGACGATACTCTAAACAGGCAGATGAGAAGAAATGTTAAGATACGGGTACATTCAGATTTATTTAAGTATGCTAAAAAAACTGGAGAAGACAGGTACTAGGTATAAAACACTCTGTGAGAATAACATATGCTACAAATCATGTATTTTACAAACGGTTGCAGTGTAGCATGTAGGAAGAGAAAAACATTTACCCGAATTCATAATAAGTGAATTTTGGAATATTAATTGTTACAGAAATCGTTACATTTACCTAAAACATAAAACTGTCTTCTGATGAAACAGTTAATATCTCTTCCACAGGAAAATGCCCAAAGAAATCAGTATACTCTAATTTAATTTGCAATTCTGAACAGGAAAACAATACAATCAAAGGAGACCTAATGTTGCGATCTTTCCTGTGTGTATGGACATGTCCTTATTTCTATTGTGTGAATGGACATGTCCTTATTTCTGCTGTGTGAGACACCTTAACAGCATCCTTTGGGTAACGCATAAAATATTTAAAAAGTTAACAATACCTCAGAATGTGATACGTTAAAATGAAATAGTACTAGATTGCCTTACCACCATACTATTAGATTTCTTTACCTATTTTTCATAAACCCTATACTGTACTGATAAAGCACTTTAAAAATTACATTGTAAGACACTATAAATTCTGGGCAAAACTCCCCCTGTACTTTAACATAATTCATGGAACAGCTTAAGTCAAAGTGACCTAATTTGTTTTTCTACACAAAGTACTCACGTATATTCAATAACATCACTTACCTGGGTGAGCCTGTCTCATGTGGTAGGTCACTGGGTATGGATGTGACTCTCCACAGAGCTCACAGATGGTGTCTTTCTCTGGTCCTCCTACGGCCAGCTGGGCCATTTCACCAAACAAATTACCTCTGGGCCGAACTTCTGTCTTTTCCTTTTTCTTTTTTTCTTTTTTGGCCTTTTTATTCTCTTTCTCACACTCTTTCTTCTTAAGGATTGCGCAAGAACCAGGACTTGGAAAAATCATATTCTGGGAAGCTGCTTTGATGGTAGCCAAAGAGATGTCTTCCCAAAAAGCCACTAAATGTTGCAGAGTCAGGGGAAGAGGAGACTTAGACTTCATTGGGTGATGCATGGACATTTCAAAAGTGGCCTCAGTTTTCCCGTCTTCACATTTTTCATGCAGAGGAGGTTCCTTAAGCATAGACAGTACCTTATTTTTGTTGATACTACCCATTTTAGATATATCTGGTCCATGAGGTGCAATATTAAACATATTCAGCGCAGATGATATTTCCAATGAGTGTCTATTTTTCAATTTGGTTTCCTTTTCTTCTGTAGGCTGCTGGCTGCTTAAACTACTTCTTATAGGAGCATGTTCTTTGGAAAGTTCAGGATTAAATTTTAAGAAAGAAGAACAAGCCATTGCATCGTGCACTATGCCTTCGTGCCACAGGAAAGAGGCAAAGACGGCTCTGGCACACTCAGCCACGGAAGGGGACATGGCTTGCTTGGCTGGCTCTAAAGGTTTGGATCCATCTCCTTTGAAGAGAAAGCTAGATTTTTCCTTCTTGGGCCTGGTGTGCCTATTAGCACATTTCCGACTTGTTTTGGGGGATGCTCTCGTTTCCTGTTCATCTTTCAGTGGTGCTTTTCCTATGCTGAAATGAACTTTATTTGGACCTTCATCCACACTCTTAAATTCACTGCTTTCATCACAGGTGCTGTCTGTTAGGCTATTCGTTTTTAAAGTACTTGAAGTGCAGACTTCAACCACCTCACTGTGGAGGTTTTCTTGTACCACGTGGGGAGAAGGAGCTCTATTTTCAGATCCAGGGGAGTCTTTGGAATCCTTTGGTACTGGTTTTGGTTTCGGTGATGTTGATCGTCCCCTTAATGGTTCTGTGAGGGGCATTTTCTTCTTGCGGAGGGTATCTGGATCAAGGGTGTAAGAGTCCGATTTGGAACGTTCCCGAGGAGGATCAAGTTTCGTCTTAACAGGAGCAGTGCTTTTCTGAGGTAGATTTTTATCATGCGGTGAGGAGGAGCGTG